>JANEYF010005100.1:0-210070 GCA_029963845.1 Rhamnusium bicolor | reverse complement strand
TGCATATATCATATTACCTGGTATTCTATTTCATTAAATTATTATGAAGCAAATTTGTATGCTGCGATTAAAATTATAATATTATAAATATTATATTACCAGAGCATTGACATTTCTTGGTATTCTATTTTAATAAATGATTATGATGCAAATTTTATGCCGTGATTAAAATATATCATATTACAGGTATTATATTGAAATATATTAGATTCTACATATTTCTTGGTATTCTATTTTAATAAATGATAACATTGGTAGATAAGTGCTTATCAGAGTGGTTGGAATAGTGGAAAGGAATAGGATATATAAAGTCTTGAAACAATTTTTAGGCATTCATTGCAGACTTATCTAAACGATAATTATTACGTGCAATATAATGCTTATTATTAGAGACAATGCAGTGTCCTCAGTGTGAAAAACGTTTTTCTTATAAAGTAGTGTAACACGTCGTCTCCGAGAAAGTTGAGTCAAGATATTTGCAAGCACATATAATGCTACAAAAAAAATTAAGCTAAATAGTTCGCAAAGTGAAATGCATCAGGAGGTATTACTAAATCATCCTAGTCCATCTTCTAGTATTCACTTTCTTATAAAAGACACAAACGCACGAGCAAATATGGGTAATTATCCTGTTTGTTATGAAGAATTACCAAAAACAAATTAACGGGCCATCTAACAAATTCTGGTCACAAAAAAGTAACCGATATTTTGGAAGATGAGATGGAAAAGTTACAGAATGCATTTAAGAATCGAATTGCGAGTTATCGTTTATTTACAAATAATCCACTCAACGATATTTCCCTGTTTTTGGAAGAAGTGAAGGAGAAATTGTTTTTCGGTAATTTCCATTTCCATTTTTCCAGCAAATGGAAACTCACAAAGTGCCCTCCTATTCACATTACTCTACATTGTTAAACTTTCAAGGTATTGATTTTCCCGTTAAATTGAAAGACATTCATAAATTTGAGGTTTTAAACAATATCTTTGTAAATGTGTTTGGTATAAATAATCAATTTAAAAATGGCAAAATGGTCAGTGAGATTACAAGTCTACTACATTTTACACATGATGTTCATAATACGCATGTAAAATTATTACTTATTACGAATGCTGAGGGAACAGGCATCATACTCTTATTAAGGACTTGTCGCGATTAGTTTCTAGACAAAGATCTAAACATAACGGTCGGATTTATATTTGTGACGGTTGCCTACTATCCTTCAGCTCATCTAGGCATTGTTGGCACACGAAAACTTTGATTATAATCATTTATACACTGAATTGCCAAAACTAGATCTTAGAGTCAATAAATGCTGGAAATATCTTGAAATTTGGAAATATTAAGAAACAATTATCTGTTTCTTTTGTGAGATATACAGATTTTGAAAGTTTATTAAAACCAGTTCACCACAATGAACTTTGTGTTAGTCAATATTTCACTGTTAAAACATATCAACATAAACCGTATTCATTCTGCTTCTATATAAAATGTAATTTTGATGACAAACTTTGAAATCTTCAATATTAGCGAGGTGTTGATGCTGCTAAGGTTTTTGTTAAAAGATTAGAAGAAAATGTTAATGAGTTATGTCACTTGAAACATATTTTAGAAATGAAGCCACTATCAGAATAACAACAATTTTTCAACACCAATCAGTTTTGTCACATTTGTTATAAACCTTTTTGAGAGCGGTGAAGAAAAGGTTCGTTACCATTGTCATCTTACAGGTGATTTTCGAGGATCTGCTCAATCTTATTTCAATTTAAATTTTAAGGTACCTAAATTTATACCAGTTTTTTTCCATAACCTGACAAATTATGAAACACATTTGTTTATAAAAAAACTAGCGTTAAACTAAGAAAACATACAAGTTGTTGCGCAAAATAAAGAAAAATATATTACATTTTCTAAGCAAATTCTCGTGGATAAATCAAATGATGAAAAACCGAAAAATGTTTTCATGAAATTAAGATTCGTGGACTCGTTTAGTTTTTACCAGCCTCTTTAGACAAACTGAATCAAACGTTAGTCACATCAATGCCTCGAAGTTAAAATAATTTATAAAGATGAAAAACAGTTCAATTTGTTAAGACGAAAAGGTGTCTTTCCATATTCATACGTGGAATCAATAGAAAAATTAGATGATACCAAATTACCACCGCATGATCAATTTTTCAATATTTTGACTGGCGAATCAATTTCCCAAGAATACTGTCTACAAACGTATAAATTGGACCCCGCACAATATTTAACGGCGTCTTCATTGAGTTGGGACGTCATGTTACGAAAAACACGTATCGAACTGCAACTTCTTAACTGATATAGTTATGCTTTACTACTTAAGAAAGGCCATACGTGGCGGCGTTAGTCAATGCAGTAACAGAAAAGCTGTAGCAAATAATCAATTTATTTCTAATTATAATCCATTACAACCAAAATCATATATATTATATTTAGACGCGACAAATCTTTACGATTGTTCAATGAGATAGTAGTTCCCCACAGTTGATTTTAGATGGTTAGAAAATTATGAAATTGAAAATTTTGATTGCACCATTGTTGACGATGATTCTCCAAGGTTATGTACAAGAAGTTGATCTAGAATACCCAATATATTTACATAAACATATAGATTTACCGTTCTGCCCTGAGAACATCATACACACTCTAAAAATTCAAAATTAATTCTTAATTTGACAGATAAACGTAAATATGTTCTTCATTATAGAAACAAGAAACAATGTTCGGAGCAAGGGTTAAAAAAATACAAAGAATCCTCAAATTTTCATAATCTACTTGGTTGAAACCTTATATCGATTTGAATACGGAACTTAGAAAGAGAAGAATTTCTAAAAAATGTGTTTGAGCGAGATCTTTATAAATTTTTAATAAATTTTATATTTGGAAAGACGATGGGAAAATGTCGATAAGAGTTGATGTAAGGTTAGTAATTCATTGGAGAAATAGTGTAGACAGCGTAGGTGCTGAATGACTTATAGCAAAATCTAATTTCAAGTCCTGTATAGTGTTTACGGAGAATTTAGTAGCAGTGCAAATATCTCCACTGAAAGTTTGTTACAATAAACCACTCTATGTAGGTTTCTCCATTTTGGATATATCTAAAACTATAATTTATGACTTTTTTATAATTTCGTAATCAGAGAATATGACGAGGAAGCTACACTATTCTACACTGATACTGATTCTCTAATTTTAGAAATTTACACTAACAATGTTTACTACGATATTAAAGAAAATATAGAACTGTTTTATACCTTAAATTATTCTCTTACAAATATGTCTGACATCCCCAAAACACAATCGACCGTTGGGAAAATGAAAGACGAGTATGCAAGTACTCCAATAGAAAGCTTTTTTTGATACTGAAGCTAAAGCTTACTGCATTAAGGTAATTGACAATGATACTAAGAAAGCTAAAGGAGTATCAAAAAGTGTTATAAAAAATACATTATAAACAAGTTGAAGAAGACGGTGGGCTGATATACCGTAAAATATATGTGTTCTCTTCAAGTCTTTATACACTGTATACCGAATTAAGAAATTAAGTCGCACTCTCTGCACAAGATGATAAACGATATGTAATACCCGAAAGCACATAGACGTTAGCTTGGGGTCATCATACAATTAGTAACATACACAATAACACTGAGCATAATGCTGTTGAAGATAATGTAACAATTCTTTTAAGGTTAGATAATGATATTATTGAAATGGAAAATCAAGACCTTGACCTTGATATTAGTTTATTGTAAATTATTTTAGTTTAGTTAGGTGCCGATTTATTGATATATGTCTATTGGGTACATTTAAATATTGTACATATGTGCTTATTGGTACACACACGCACTCTCAAATATTTTATGTTTAGTGTTTTATGCTGTCTGTAGCATTATTACTGTTTTATACGCCTTTTTTTATTTATGGACAAGATTTATGATTAATAAATGATATTCTATTTTATTACTAACTTATGTATTTTTTTAATTTGTAATAGCACTGGCTAAAAAATAAAAAATAATCGCTAACAAAATGTTTATTTTGAAATTCTTCACTTTAATTTGAAAATTTACTTTTAAAATATTAAATTCAGCTGGTCAAACACACTGTATTGAATTACAAGGTGAGGAATCTGGTGGCCTGTGTTGTATTATAAATTGTATAAAGTGCTGACTAGTAATGTAGTGTATTATGTTACAGGTTGATTAAACTGCTGACTTATGAAATATGAGATGAATAAAATGCGCACTCGTAATGTAGTATATTATGTTACAAGGTGAACGAACAGCTGACAAGTATAATAAACTCCTGAGTTATTAAGGGCAGTATACAATAGAATATGGTGTTACTTTAGGTGGGGGTACAGTTAAGCTACATTAAAGAAATTGATATAACTGATTTAGAAAGTGGTGTAAAATATTTGATACAAAAATTTTCAAATCTTCAATTCGATGCTGAACATGAAGCTAATTATGGAATGGGAAGATTTTACACAGATTAAGTGTAATGAGCTAGCTAATAAATACGAAGAAGCACGCGAGGCATGTCAAAATTTTTTAATGAAAACTAAATGTGAGGAGTGCTTTGTTAACGAGTTGATGTAGCTAAATTTAGACGGATTTCTGTATCTATTAAAAGACTTTTTAAGGGCGGACCTTAAGAAAGATTAAATTTGATGATCAGAGTGATGGTGACAGTGATGAAATCAACTATAATGAAGCTGACTAAATAAGTGATTGACATTTTGAAAATTTAGTTATATATAGCCTAGTTGTAGTACACCAAAAGGTGTACTACAATTATTGCAATTTAACCTTATAAGAAGGTCCTTCATTTTTAATATTTTTTGTTACTAGTCTAGTATTAAATAAAAACATGAAATCGAATTTTTATTTTTATTTAGTTTAATCTTATAACATTAATAGACGTTAGAAAGTGTACATATACATTCATTCATCATTCAAATGATAAAATCATTTTGAAGTAGACTTTACTATAGGTGGTCGTTCCTCAAATTCAAGAACAGATTGTGAAATAAATTGTCTGATGTAATTTGCCTTTTCTTTTCCTTTTACATAAACACAATCGGCTGATGCTGTCAAACTCTGAATAATTTTGCTGAACAGTTGTAATAGTGTAAACCCTTCATCCCATTTAATGCAGTGATAATTTCTTGTTAACCAGTGAACTTGTTTTTGTACGTCTGGTGAGAGCATCTCAAATGAATAAGGTGGTCTAAAGATATAATAATAATAATAATAAACACCACAGATAATCTAAACTGACGTTGTGCGAGAGGGGGCTACACATTTAGAGACAACGGACACACATCCAATATCCGACTATACTACGATTAACCTCTCTCACAGAAAAATCTCAGTGGCACGACCGGGATTCGAACCCGGGACTTTTGAATGAGAGTCAAATGTCCTTACCTCTCGACCATCAGTCATATAATGTAGTGACATATTTTCACATCATCATAGCCTGCGAGCTCTTTAATATATTTTTTTATTATTTTAAATCCTTGCACATCCAAAACAAGTTTAATATTTTTAAATTGCACAATTTTTTAATACTCTCACTTTTATGCAATATAACTCCACAGCTTTTCTCAAGTTTCTTCATTTGTTTCTGTTCTTTATATGCTCGTATGCAGTAATATCCGAACTAGTGGCAGTGTCAGTCTCAAATTCAATTCAGACCCCGTTTGTACAGCTTTTTTTGGCGAGAACAATCAATGTGGGTTATCGGTACAAACTCTTTGAATTATGTTGGTATGATAATAGGTTGATTTATTTTATAACGGTAATAGGATTCTTGAAAATTAGCAAACATTTCATAGAGAGTGGCATACATGTCTAAATACAAGTCGTTGTATGGGTATCTCTCTGAACTCAGAAAAATTCTTATACTTCTAAGTTCACAATCATCAAATTTACTTCATGTCATTTTTCCTTTCCTGTCTTTCTGGAATGCTATTATCATATGTCTAGGAGTTTCAATTTTAGTAAATATCTGGACAGGCTACGTATGTCTTCTTGAGGGAGGCAAATATGGGTAATCAATTAACTCCCAACTTCTAAATTTTATAGGAATGTCGACATTTCGATTTGTAATTTTATTTAATTATAGCTGTTCTGATATGGTAACCGTAACGTGAGGCACTCTCCAAAATAATTTAAGTAATTTTAGTCTTTTCACTATCAAGCACTTGTAAGGCTCTCTAAGTCATTGCTATTGCATATCAGCATAATTCTTGCTTCATATTAATGATTATCTTTCGAAAATCCAACTAGTAATTTTAATGGAATGCAAACATTTAAATTTCCGTTTGCGTCTGTAATATTTTTTTCTGCCATGCCGTTTTCCTTTTTTGGAAACCATCCAGCATTCTACATGAAAACGCTTTCATTCTCATTGTATGACAGATATTTTTTAGGGTTAAAACTAAACCAGCATTTCTCACAGAATCTATTACTATTTCAATCATTTCATATCCCGAAACAAAAAAGCAATGGCATTATTAATGAAACTCTAATTTGGTTGATTCACTTCCATCCTCCTTCGTGAGTTTTCCTTCAATGTACAAATAACTATTGCACAGTGCAGTGTAAGCATCTAAATCTTGGATGGGAATTCTTGTTTCATCATTGTAACCTAGGCTTCCGGATATATTGGACTGATATGTATGAAACTGATATTCTGCAACAGAATTGTCACTGAAATGTTGATCCAAGTAATTTTAAATAACGTCGATTTCCCAATGTTATTAGGTTGAATTTCTTTTCAGAACTGTCAATTTTATTCTTACTCTCTCTTTTATAGGATGGTTGATGCCTATAAACGGATGACGTTGAATTAAGTAGCAATACCATTTTATTACAGGGTTGATTTTCTAAGATGTCTAACAGTTAAGGTTTCTTTTTTGAAAATTGACAAGACGTCCTACTTGATCCACTATTTTGATTGTGATGTTGTTTATAGTTTTGACACTCACAGAGAAGTAATAATGTTTAAAGGTGACTCCACTATTTTATACCCAACAGGTACTGTTGGGACGAACTAATGAATGATATGCACTGGTTCTTCATTAAAAAAAAATATGATTGTTACCCTCTAACTCTCTTTTCTCGAATTCTAATACAGAACCTATTGAATCCTCTACTTTGGAATTTATTTTTCTATTATTATGTATACTTTAGATCTGTTAATATTTGTAGTAATCCTGATAACTGATTTTTCATCTTCTTCTGTTATTTTATTCTCTATATACTTTATAATATCAATTTCGTAACAACCTTCGGGAATTTCAACTGCATGTTCATCATTTTCCCTCCATGCAGATGTATTGTTACTGTTGTCAGTGTTTGGAATAGTATTTTAAGTATCAAAATTTGTCAATCCGATTTCATAATCTAAATCTTCTTCTAAATATATAGGAGAATTGAAATTGTAATTTAATACTGAGAATTCTCCACTAAGAGTAAAAGTAAAAGACACATTATCGCATTACAGTTTATTATAAAATGACTATAAATATATTATTTATACTGATTATATACATAAAATAAGGCATAAGTGTCCACAAACATAAGAATTATAATTTTGTACAGAATCGTAATTATATTTTATTTTGTTCAAGCTACCATCACTTAAAAAATATTTACTTGTCTGGGGGTCTCAGATTTCCATAACATTGAAATAAACTATTTCTTTATTTTTCTTGGTATATGTATACTATCCAGTTGCTAAATTATGTCTCTTTTGTTCTGATATCTGCTTACAATTTGCCTTAGCATCATTAACTGCTTTTGCAACGCCAGTTGCTCCCCCTTCTAGGGCACCTAATGCCCCAATAAAGATAAGAGAAATAGGAGATATCTCCCTATTTTTGGAATCGGAATAACTCTGTCTTCCTTTTTTTTTTATTGCGATTTTCATTTCACAGCAACCTTTAAATTTATTATATGCACGATCTGTTGGACTTAAGATCCATACCCAATTTACTTAATTTTATTATTTCACCGATTCTCGGTGCAGCAAGTTTTTCACCAAAACCAGAATCAGGCGCTGTTACATGTTTGAATGCGAGTTCAAATAATTCTTTGTCCGCTTTATTTCTTCTTTAAACGTCTTGAAATTTAGAATACGATATATCGTGTGCTCTGCACACCTCGTCTAATGGATTAACCCCTTTGTCACCTCTTTGTAATCGCTTTGCGACTATGGTTCCCGGCCCACAATAATTATAACCTAGCAAATGTAGTTCCAATGATAGTTTATTAATTACTTTACTGAGCAAATTATACCTACTCTTTTTAGAGTTTTGATTACAAGTGCGCGTTAAACTTTTGCCTCGAACCATTATATTCCAAATCACGGAAAGGAATGAATGTTCTTTTAATGAAATATCCTTTTATATAGAGTTAGGATGCGATAATCAGTCAGTTTGTAATTGATTTCTTCTTAATAAAGTTCTATTTATCGATAAATGTTGATGAATATTAATTACTAGATGGTTGATATGCAGATTCAACAGCAAGAAACAGCTTTACCAATAGTGGATTATGATGATGTTTACATGACAAACACTTATTTGGTGGACAATCTAAACGAGGGCTTTTGGTTGGAAGTTCTGGGTGTGGAAAAACAAATGTAGTGATCAGTTTGTCAAAACATTCCAATGGTTTACAGTTCGAAAATATTTATTTATATTCAAAATCCTTATATTAACCCACAGATGAATACTTAAGAATATTAATGAAACCTCTGAAAGAAATTAGGCCATTTTTGTCTTGGGCGTCATAAAAATACCGATTGTTTTTATTTGTATCAGACCTACTTCGCCATTCCAAAACAACTGTGTAGAGATAATGCTAATCTTATTGTAATATTTCCTCAAAATATGGCCAACCTGAAACATATTTATAACGACCATGTAAACGTTGATATGAACTTTCAAGATTTCAGAAAACTTTGTGCATTTTGTTGGAAAGATAAATACAGATTTGCTGTAATAGATAAAGATTGCGCTATGAATTCAAGAAGGTGTCGGAAAGGCTTTTATAAATTTTTTCGTATATAAAGTGAAAACGATAAATAATTTCAGTCAGTAATCATGGACAATCGAGCGGCAGCACAGCTGTTAAAGACGAGAATGGTATTGAAACAAAAGTTTCAAAAGTGCCATTGTCAAATCACTGTCACACTTAGAGAGATATAGACCGATAACACAACCTCTTAATGAATTGGTATTAACTCTCATTAAAGCAAAAAATACCTCTCGAAAATCTCATTTGACAAAAGAATTAAAAGAAAAAATCAATCGGGAAAGTTTACACCCTCGACTGAGTACTCGAATACTTCTTGAATATTATTGTACAACAGCTCCTCTTAATTTGGGAGATGAGACATTTTACAAACAACCCGAGTGGGATCTGAGTTTAAAGAAAGTTTTTTTGATGAAACTTTCCCAACACCAGTAGCAGTTACAACAACAGTGATGGAACATGAGGCTTACCTTGAACAATTCATGAAACTCCTACCGCATGCTTATATAGAAGGTAAAATTGAAGATGTTAAAAATGATTTTGATAGCACCTTTGGTGTTTACTTTGACCAATTTACAAAGAAATATGCGACTAGTGAATCAACTATTGATATTGACGGAGGTGACTTTATCATTAACGATACATTTAAATACCCGGGCACGACAGGACTGTATAAATTAATGTTTAAAAAGCATCCAGCAGGTTATCGAACAACAGATGTAGATCAATATATTGATATAATTAAAAAGACTAATACCCATTACTAAGATTACAGTCCGGAGAGAGATCTGTCAAATGCGTCTAAATTTATAGTTATTATTAAACCACGAGTCACGAATTTATATTAGATGTCTCAAGAAAAGAGTAGTGAAAATGATACTTGATACCTCATGAAAACCTGTATCAGCAATACCCTCATCGATGCAAAGATCTGGTTCAGTCCCTAAATTAATAAAAACGAGAAGTCAGAACAAAAGAGGTGGAAAGTTAACAATGATGGAATTCAATAATAAAGAGATTGAATATAAGTATTTTGTTGACTATAATAAACTTGTGGACCGGTTAAGGTTGCTCATAGCTTCACAGTTGTCAAGAAATACAGGACATAATAACGAAATTGTTTTAATACTAGAAGAATTGAGAAGGGGGAAAATAATAAGATGAATAGTGTGCATCGAGACTCGTGTCTCATTTAGTTTTAAACTTTAAAGCTACTGCCATGCCAATCGATAAGTTTGGAAGGCATATGTTAAAAAGCAGATTAAACCCATATCCAACACCACATTCTTCACCGCCTGTCTTAAGATAACCCCCAATGCCATTGCCTTTTATATTTGCGAGCCTTCTTCATATAGCAAATTTATTATAAATATAAGTGGTCGTTTACAGAAATCTCAGAGTTTAATGTTCTTCATACTAGAAAAAGAAACAACAGAATACATATGTACTGTTTCTGGCAAAATTGAAAATATAGAGGTTTCACCTATTGAAACCACAGTTTTTGTGAACGCAGATGAACTTGTAGGAAAAGCTATAAATAAAGGAGACAAGTTCACTTTCCTAGCACGTGAAAAGGGTTCTTTATACGTTCAAATTGCTTTACATTGTCCGATAGCTAAAGATGAGTAATATTAAGGAAGAGAAGTAAACGAAATTCATAAACTTGTTACAAAATCTTTTAAAAGTATGAGAGTAATAGTTAAAGGTATTAATGATCTGCTTCAAGAAGATCTTGTGGAAATAATTCCGTATGCTAAAATAAACAAAGGATATAAATATATTTTAGAGGTCATTAATGTATTCTCAAAATTTGTTTGATGTGAACCTGTAAAAAGTGTATAAGTGGAAAGGAAGTTGTACAAGTAATGGGAAAGATCAAAGATTGAAGTAAAACCTAAAATTTTGGAAGACAGACATGGGTAAAGAATTTTATAATAAAGAATTTAGGGAAATAATGAATACTTAAGTGGAAAATTAATCATTACTCTTACTCAAATCTTAAAGCAAGCGTTGTGGAAAGAGTGAATCGAACTTTAAAAAATAAAATGTGGAGAAATTTCAGCTTACAAGGAAATTACAGATGGTTAAATTTATTGTCAGATATTGTTGCAACTTACAATAACACTAAACACAAAACTATTGGAATGGAGCCTAAAATGTTAAAAAGAAAGATGAAAAGTACTTTACTGCAAACAGCCTATAAATATCTGAAAGTAGTCGATCCAAGGAAATAAAAATTTTAAGTGAATAAAGTATGTGAGGATTAGTAAATATCAACCTCTTCAACAAAAAAAAGTTCCCTGGTGCTCAGTGGCGCGGGCCCAGGACCATAGCCAAGACCAATGAACATGGACATGAATATGGAAAAGTTTACGGAGCAGGGGAGGGATACCCCATTTCCGGTCGGGGAAGAGAGTAGGAGAGTAGGCTCCACCCGACCGTCAGCCAACGACTACTCAGTACCCACAGTGGGATGTCAGGCTGTGGAGGGTACTAATACTACTGACACCCTTAACGAGAGAAGGCATGCTCTCGATATCCAGGAAACTGGAGAACATATGGAGATTGGGATCAATCCTACTCCATCAGAAATCTCGATTTCATCGGACCAGGAGCGGGAGCTGTTAAAGTCCCCGTCTCTAAGGGCCGGACAATTGAGAACTACAGAGGATGAGGTATCCAAGAAATTGGATGGACTCCACCTTAAAAGAAAACGACTGGGGGGTGCTGCAAGAAGACGCCTTGGTCGTTTACTTAAGAGCGGAATACCTTACGAAACCGCCTTAAGTAAAGTGTTGGAGCAACGGCCAACCGAACAGCAGCCAGAGCGGGGGCAACAAACCTCCTCTGAGCAAGCTGTAACCGGTAAGCGTCTGCGCTCCGACGACAGCACACCACACCAGCGGGCAAAAAAGCCCCGGGAAGGTGGAGCTACAAAACTTTTTAGGGAAGCCGTGGAGGGGGTCAGAGTGGGAATAATCCATTCCAACTACCCAACGGAGACTCTAACGAGTACAGAGATGGGAGCACTACAGCAGGCAATAATGCAAGCTGTAGAGGCAATCCCAGACGAAGGTCCTCAGGTGAGGTTCCTAGGCTGCACACAACGGCCTGGGTGGCTTCTCATTACCTGTGCGGATGGGACGAGCACCTCGTGGATGGAAAGCGCCACAGAACGCCTCCATCCATGGGAAGGAGCGCGTCTTAAATTCGTGCAGGGACAGGACCTTCCCAAACCTCATGTCTGTTCGGCATATATCCCGAATGACGTCGGTAACCGGCTCTCTTCTGAGGTAGTGCTGAACAGGCTGAGGAAAATGAACCACGGTCTGAACACCCGGGAGTGGAACGTACTACACCGGGAGGATTCGGGCTCTGGTCAAACATGGACGTTCTCAGTAGATGAAGCGTCCATGATTACACTGGAGGGACTGAATTTCAGGCCCTTCTGCGGATTTGGACAAGTCCAATTCCGCCCAAAAGTCAGAGGAGGTAAAGACCCCTCTGATAAGAAAGTGGTGGCAGGAACGCCCTCAAGGAAAAGCGAACTACAATCGCTTCCCAAGAGGAGCGAACAGCCCCGGCAAGGAACCTCTGGGAAAGGAAAATCCCTCCCGAATAAATCCCATCTTAAGAAGAGTGGAATTAAACCACCTTCGAAGAAGGGAACGGCGGGGGGAACCTAACCCAGACAAAACCACCTCCAGGAAGAGTGAGAAACATTCACCTTCCGGGAGGAGGAGAAAAAATCCCACCCCCCTTTAACTTACCTTTAAACCCACAAACCTAACCCAACCGTATCTCAACACTCCACAACTAGTACCCTTATCCTTAATCCTTATCCTCAAATCAACTACCCAATGACATCTTATATTAGGTGTCTGCAGGCGAATCTACAAAAAGCCAGGACGGCCACATACGTCCTCGGCAAAAGATTCAAGGAAGAGCAAATCGACATCGCTCTCCTCCAGGAACCCTGGACAAGTAACACAGGCCGAGTAAGCGGCCTGGGCAATACTTCTGGCAAGGTAATAGAAATCGGCTCTGATGAAAGACCCAGGGCATGTATCTTGATCAGAAATAACATTAACCACTTTGTTCTTACAGGTTACTGCACCCAGGACGTTGTAACCGTCCAGGTATCGATCTCGGAGGGAGGAAGCAAGATGGATATAATCGTCTGCTCAGCCTACTTCCCGGGTGATAGAAATGCAGACCAACCTCCTCCAGCTGTAGTGCGGGATTTAATCGCCTACAGCAAGAGAAACAATATCCACCTGGTTATTGGATGTGACGCGAATTCCCACCATACAGCGTGGGGAAACACGAACATTAACCAAAGAGGTGAGTCACTTTTTGAATATTTATTAGGTGAAGGACTAACTGTGAATAACATTGGTTCCGAACCAACCTTTGTCACCAGAAATAGGAAGGAGGTATTAGATATTACAATCAGCTCAAACTACTTGAGCAACAAGATATCCGATTGGAAAGTATCTTCTGAACCCTCGTGTTCAGATCATAAACATATTCTATTCAATATAGAAGCTGGTCCAACACCTGTGGTGACATATCGGGATCCGAAGTGCACGGACTGGGAAGGGTATAAATATTCCCTCCAGTCTCACCTTCAATCCGCTATCACCACAATCAGGAATCGTGATGAGACTGAAATTGCGGCGGAACAGATCCGCAACGCGATGGTCTCAGCATAAAACGAAAACTGTCCACTGAAGACAAAAAGGGATAATAGAGGCACGTCTTGGTGGAACAAAAATTTGGATAAAATGAGAAAAGAAGTTCGACGCCTCTTTAATCGAGCTAAAGCTTCGGGCGACTGGGACCAATATAGATCCGCTCTAACGGACTATAACAAAGAAATAAGGAAAGCAAAAAGGGGATCTTTGAGGAAATTCTGTTAGAGTATAACTGACGTACCTCACAGTACTAGAATCCACAAGATTCTTTCCAGAGAGCCGACAAGGGAATTCGGTTCGTTAAGGCGGCTGGATGGCTCATATACGGACTCTGGAAAGGAAACCTTACAGCTCCTAGCACAAAACCACTTCCCAGGGTGCTTGAATGCGGATGACCAACAGCCGTCACCATCAGAAGGCCGATTAAAACGACCTGATAAAAATGATTGGCTGACGGCTAAAAAGGTGATCACAATACCGGCAATTGAGTGGGCCATCGGATCATTCCAACCATTCAAATCGCCAGGAGAGGATGGAGTTTTTCCAGCTCTACTACAAAATGGACTGGAAATATTGCTCCCACTCCTCATTAAACTATTCAGAGCTAGTCTGGTATGGAACTATATCCCATCCAGTTGGTCGGCGGTTAAGGTAGTATATATACCAAAAATGGGTAGGAAAGAACCAAGCCCTAAATCGCTTAGACCAATTAGCCTGACATCTTTTCTGTTGAAAGGCCTGGAGAAGGTGCTGGACGGATATATCAGGGGGGAACATCCTGAATCATCACCCCCTCAATATCCATCAGTACGCCTATCAGACAGGAAAATCAACAGAACTAGCACTCAATAACCTAGTCGAGAAGATCACCCAATCCCTTCAAATGAAGGAAATTCCGGTGGGAGCCTTTCTCGACATTGAGGGAGCATTTAATAATGCACTGCCCGACTCCTTATATGCAGCAGTGGCTGCTAGAGAAATTGAGCCTACTATAGGCGACTGGATTCGTGCTATGCTATCAAACAGAACCATAACAACGTCTCTACAGGGAGAAACAGTTAGGTTTAGAGCCACGAGAGGGTGCCCGCAGGGTGGGGTTCTCTCCCCCTTTTGTGGTCACTTCTTGTGGACGACCTACTGGCTATTCTCACACTGTGGGAGGTTGAGGTTCTAGCATATGCAGATGATCTAGTCATACTAGTCAGAGGAAACTCTGAAGGAGTAATATCAAATACCCTTCAAGAGACTCTGGATGCAGTGAGTAACTGGTGTGACAGGGAACAGATGTCTGTAAACCCTCAAAAAACAGTAATAGTACCCGGAAAAGGAAGCTGGAGGACTTAAGACCTCCCACTTTAATGGGTGAAATTATTCCATTTGCGGAGGAGGTGAAATATCTAGGAATCACTCTGGATAAATCACTTAATTGGAACTCCCATCTGGAAAAGGTAATCCACAAAGCAAAGCTGTCCCTATGGACATGCCGTCGTATTTGTGGCAAATCCTGGGGCATGGGTCCCCAACAAATTTACTGGACCTATATCACGGTCATCAGACCAATGATAACATACGGATCCATTGTTTGGAGGCCGAAAGGATTACAACGGACGGCCAAATCCAAACTCTCTGGACTACAGAGATTAGCATGCATGACCGTAACGGGAGCAATTAGCACCACACCGTCAGCTGCAATGGAAATCCTCCTGGATTTGCCCCCTCTTCATATATATCTGGAGAGAGAGGCCAGGTGGGCAACCTACAGACTGCAACAAGCGGCCATTAATATGCCGCAGACTAGTATCATGGAGCGGAACAGGTTGTTGGATGACATAGAGAATCACAGCATCCTGGGAATGCCCTCGGATACTATGCCTACTATGACCAACTACGAGCTGACCTTCAACATCCTTTCTCCAGAAAGAGATGAGTGGGATCGGAATAAAGCCGACCTACTGAAGGCAGACATTTGTTGGTTTACAGACGGCTCCAAAACTCCCGAGGGAACAGGAGCCGGAGTACACAGCTACAGACCAAGGGTGAGGATAGTCTCAAACCTAGGTACTCATGCAACTGTTTTTCAGGCTGAGGTTTATGCCACTGAACTGTGTGTACGAAGGCTGGAATATATGCATCTTACACGCAGATCAATAAAAAAAATTTCAGATAGCCAAGCAGCTATAAAAGCTCTTGGCTCCTACTGGTGTAACTCCAAAACGGTATGGAACTGTCAAAAAGCTCTAAATCATTTGGGCAAGAAGAACAAAGTGACTCTGGTCTGGATACCCGGCCACTCTGGTATGGAAGGTAACGAAATAGCGGACTCCTTAGCCAGAGAAGGAGCGGGATCACGATTCATCGGACCAGAACCAATACTTGGCATATCTTCAAGTACGGCCAAGATGGCTATCTCAACCTGGGCTGAAAGGCAAACTCTCCAGTATTGGCAAGAGTTACCAGGATTAGTTCATTCGAAGGCGTTTATAAAATACCCTTTGAAATCGAGAGCTAAGAAACTTTTAGAGTTAAGCAGGATAAACCTGAAAACTCTAACAGGCCTATATACCGGGCACTGCCGACTAAACTATCATCTACATAAACTCGGCCTAGCGGAAAACGCCGAGTGCCGTCTATGCCTGGAGGATGATGAGAAGGCAGACCACATCTTATGCACCTGTCCCGCTGTGGAGAGGATCCGATTCTCAATATTTGGCAAAGGGCAACTGCTGCCAGAGGATCTGGACACATTCTCACCCAATAAAGTTATCAGTTAAATTAAGAGACTGAACTTATTGGGTGAAATATAATTAGGCGTGAGCCACAATAGGTCTGCTGATGGCCGCAGTGGAGGGTCTACTGAGACCCACTCACAACAAACCTAACCTAACCTATTAGTAAATATCGGGAAGCATTTTCAAAAAGATATACCCCTTATTGGTCAAATGAAATTTTTAAAATCAAGGTTCACAAAAGCAATCCTAGGACCTATCTTTGGAGGATCAAGAAGGTAGTGAAATAAAATGGTTTTTCACTAAAGCAATCCTAGGACTTATCTTTTGGAGGATCAAGAAGGCAGTGAAATAAAAGGTTTTTTTTTACGAACAAAAAAAAGTATCCTGATGTATATCTACGTTAAATGGATCGGGTTGAACAACAAATACAATTCATGGATTTCAAAAAGTAATATTGCATTAACATAAACTTTAATTATTATCTTAATAAAACAAAATTAAAGTAAAAAATATTTTATTTTTATTTTATCAATCTCATAAGTACAATGGCATTTAGATATCAACAAAATCTGTCTGTGTACACATTAAATCTATGATTACTATCTAAAATAGAATTGATTACATTTAAAACTGTTTCTATTCTTCTACGAAAATGCATTCGGTCAACTGCTAAAATTTCTATGTACTTTTTCCTAGATGAATTGTAAGCGAAATTCCATGTTACCATAAAATGAATTTTATTTTGGTTTTCACTAAACATTACTTTCTTCATCCTTACACCCACTTATAGCATTCACTTTCAAATACTTCTGGATAAACGTGAATAAGCTCCACGACCACAGAAGTGTTTTCATTGTCAAGATTTTCCTTCGAACGAATCAGATTTATTGCATTCTTAAACATATTGCGTCCTTGAGATTTTAACCCTTGCCGCAGAATTTTAAAATAATTTTCAAACTGTTGTCTTTTCAGCATATCAACTCTGTATTCGACAAGTGATAATACTTCCCAGAATTTGCATATTGATTCATATCCCAAGTAGATATATGAATTATTTTTCAAAATTTTTATCACTCTAGAGTAGGAAATTTCTTCAAATTGCGTGGAAAAAATTCCAGTATCTATTGTTTCAGCTTTATCGTTTGTGTATAGATAATTGGTTATAATAGCTTGATATGTAAGAAAATTGTTCAACTCAGTTTCGTCCAAAATTATTGCATCAATTTTCTTTCTGGTTAGTTTTACACATGGGGTATAACAGAAGTCATGTGATAATCCCGTTGACACAAATTTATACTTCGATTTATTTAAATGGTATTTTCGTTCACCAAGCACCACTAAGTCATTTTTATTCTGATACGCTGCTGGTAAAATATCAGATAAATCAGACTTGAGTTCTGGTATGCTGCAATTACTATCACTTCGCTTCATCTTGAACAATTAACGCGATATTATATGCAATAACTATCGTTAAGATCAGTCTGCGATGAATACCTGAAAACTGCTTTCAAGACTATTTATATCCTACCCCCTCCACTAAAATTTTCTCAATTTTTTCAAATGGAACACCCTGTATATTTTTCAACAATGTGATGTAAAAATGAAAAACGAACATTTTTTGTAAGTACTTCCCTATGGCTAATTGCAACCATTTTCGTTTTATTGAGCAATAATTACAACATTCAAAAATAAACTAAAAAAAGAGGTTTCTTCAAATAACTCAGTAGAAAAAATTATAATAAATGTTCAACATGTTGGCCATTTTGATTGACACACATCTCTATGCGCTTTTGAAATGAGGTTCCCACTGTTCCTAAAACTGCCGGTGTGATAGATCTAAAGGCAGTTATTATTCTTTCCTTCATATTTTGTACTGTTGTTGGTGTATCTATAAACAATTTCCTTCACGTATCCTAATAAAAAGAAATCCATTTTTGTAAGATCTGGGGATCTAGCAGGCCATTTAGTGGGTCCATTCCTTCCAATCCATTGATGAGGGTAGGTATTATTTAAGTGGTCTCTAACTGCATTTAAATAATGTGGTAGAGCACCATCTTGCTGAAACCACATCCTATTTCGAATTCTTCCAGGGAGATTTACCAATAATTGTGGCAGACAGTTTTCCAAAAAATGAAGATAAATAGCTCCAGTCAATATACGATCAAAGAAATGTGGCCCTATTACATGTTCTCCAATAATTCCTCCCCAAACGTTTATAGATCATATGTGTTGGTTATCAACTTGCATAAAAAAGTGAGGATTTTCCGAACCATAATAATGGAAATTGTGCCTATTAACAAATCCATTTTTATGAAAAGTTGCCTCATCAATGAATAAAACAATATTGAAGAAGTTGACATCAACTTGCATTTTACCTCTGGCCCAATTACAAAATTGTAGGCGCTTTTGAAAATCGTCATCAGATAATTCCTGGTGCATTTGAATATGATATGCATGCAACTTATTTGTTTTTAAGATTCGACCCACAGACCGTCTACTTATTCCTACTAATGAGGTCACTGCTCTTTGACTAATATGGGGAATCTCAACCGTTGCCAGCACCACAGAAAACTCATTTTTTTTCGTTCACAACATGTTTTATTCTTTCACTTTTTTTATATTCGACATTTCCAATTTCCAGAAATCTATCGAGAAGGTTTTGGAAGCTGCTAACATCAGGAAGCCTTCTTTCAGGATAACGTTGGTGATAAATTCTATTGGCAAGTAAACAATTTCTGTCTGACTCGCCCAAAACAAAAGTCATGTCTAAAGTTCCGCTTTATTAAAATTCATATTGTAAAATTCCAAATATTTTAAATTCAATACAAATTGTAACTAACGACCGATAAGTGTGATAAATGCTCCTTTGTACACGACAATTTATATCAAACTGAGGTTTTATTGCTTGTCGAATAACGAAAACAGCAAAAAAATGTACAAAAAAACATTACAGTAAAGGACTGGTTAAATACTATTTACTCATTTCAATGGAAATGGTCCTACTAAATGGCCTCATTTCATAATTGCATAAAGATGTGTGTCAATCAAAATGGGCAACACGTCGAATACCTATTATAAATTTTTCTAATGAATTATTTGAGGGAACCTCTTTTTTTAAGTTTATTCTTGAATTTGACACTTATTTATTTATAAAACGAAAATGGTTGCAATTAGCCATAGGGAAGTACTTACAAAAAATGTTCGTTCGTCCATACATATTTTATAGTATTGAAAATGGTAAACATGCTAATTCACCAGATGAAAGGGTGAAATTATATTGACGGGGGAATTTTTACTGTAAACACATAAAGTATCTATATAAAATAAACGGACCCTCTGAAATCTTTAAATTTTAATAGTAATTTAATTAATGAAAATAAAATTTGTTTTTTCTCTACAATTTCAATGTGTGCAATCGATGATAGACTCATCAACACTGCTTAAAATATCAATTCGTCAAATTTTTTTTACTCCCCGTCACCACTGGGGGTCATTCGAAATAACCCTAAGCAATATACAGAGCGCACACTAGACGTTCGAAAAGTGGTATAATTTTGAACTGGGTAAATCTTAATGTCGTTCGTAAATTGTCGTTGTTACACTCCGAGTGCACTCTACATTAACCATCTCGATGAGTACGTTAAAGTTCACTCGTCATGCGCAGATGAGTTCTCAGCTAAGATATTTCAAATAAAAATTTTTTGCGACGCGCACTGTATATTTCAATTTCAAATAAAATAAAAAAAAATAATTGTGGTCGATACACAAAACAACCACTGTCTCTGTTATTAAATTATATGGATTCGAGCATAACAGTAATTGTAATTTAATTCTGAATTCAGTTGATTTATTTAAAAGACCCACAGATTATGATTATCAGGGACCACTCTGGCGTTTACTCCGCCAAATTGCCGCCCCTTTTAATGTTATTTTTTCTTAATAAAAAATGGCTTTAGTTTGCAATATAAACGTACCTATATGTAAAAAGAAACAAGTGTTAAAACTTAACATTTGGTATAAAACAGTAAAAATTAAAATAAAATAGAGTTGCAGTACCTATGGATACCTAGTTGTTATATTTTAAAAATATTTACTTAGTTTTAAACATACAGGGTGCAATTTTACCGCCATTACGATTTTTTTTCTCACTTATACCTAAAACCTAAGTAGAAAACAAAAGGTAGATACATAGAACCACAGTAATATATTGTTTGTTTGAGTTATAATCAGAAGATTTTTTTGTCTCACTTTTAATTCTGCAGATTTTCTTATTACCTCTTTTAAGTTTATTTGAGCAGCAATTTCATGTTCAATTGCTAAAATGGACAAGCCGTTTAGTCGATTTTGCGTAGCAGTTGAGCGTAAAAAGGTTTTAATTAATTTTAATTTGGAAAAACTTCTTTCTCCACTTGCTACTGATAGGTGCTTTCCTTTTACATGTGAAGTAAGTATGGA
The DNA here is from genome assembly GCA_029963845.1 of Rhamnusium bicolor. Lineage (NCBI taxonomy): Eukaryota > Metazoa > Arthropoda > Insecta > Coleoptera > Cerambycidae > Rhamnusium > Rhamnusium bicolor. The sequence continues at coordinate 189,117 of JANEYF010005100.1, read as the reverse complement.
TCAAACTGAGATGAGGTGGGCTACTCATTGAACTTCACTTAAAATTAAATGTTGTAATAGAACAACAAATCAAGTTAAATTAGTGGTTAGACTGCAAATTGTTGCTGTTATAATCATTATCTGTCATTGAGCATCAAGGTTCGTAAAGGAGTATAACAGTATGTGAGCATAACCTACAACTGTCAATTAAAGCGTCCACTATTCAGATAAATTAACTCCTCACCGCAAGTGAGTTAAAGCAGTCTTCATGATGATGCTCGAATTGACACTTAGCAGGGAAAGGGGGGGAAGATAAATTCTGTTTTCTTCACTTCCTTTTCAAAATGAACGCTACATAATTGTGAGGAGAACTGAGGTGAGATAAGATCATCTGAGATTTCTGGTAAAAGGAAAGCGTCTGATATTGGAATAGTCAGTAGTATTCTTAAGGCAATACTAAGATTTGGAGCAAAATTGGCATTGTTATTATTTTAAGAACATCACTTGGACTTTCTTTTTTGTCCAAAAGTGCACAAACTGCAGAAATTTCCTCTACTTTAATGTCGGCTGATTCATCATCAGACAAAATATTTTGCAAATCTTTATCAGTCTCTTAACGTATGGTTTTCAAATCGTATATATTAGATTGAAAATGGTTACTATGGTGATTCAGTTGTTCAAATCGACTATCTAGTGCGTTTAATGCTTGATCAATAGTATAGAAGAAAAATTCTATTTTGTATTTTTCTTTGGAATCTTCGATTGGTTCGTCCCTTGCGTCATATGAAAAGTTGGCCTTTTTTCTTCTTAAGGCTCCTCTACACGTTGGCCAATGCGTGTGCCAATATCGCTAGCCAATGCGTATGGCCATCGTGTAGAGGGGACTATTGGTCGTATTGGCGGCATTGGCAGAGCTGGTCCAAGCGTTGGCGACCGATCCGCCGTGTTGTCGGTTTTTCAAGACACATCAAAGGGTGTTGGCCTTGGCGCTGGCGGAAGCTGGTAGCCACGTCCACACGTTGGCTGCACTGGCCTAGTATGTGAAGTGCTACCGCAGGAATTGTAGGTTAAGATTTTGTGCTGTGCTGTGCATATAAATTTGTATTTTATGGTACATAATGGCAGCGATGAGTAACGAAGAAACTTTTAAATTCATAGAACTTTACCAAGCCGAAAATTGTATTTGGAATCCTCAAAACAAATATCACAAAAACAAAAATATAGTAAGTAAAAATATAATAAGCACTAAATAAATAAATCGCAGCAGCAGCTACCCTCATGACATTCATTGTTGATGTTGATATTGGCCTGCGTCGAAACAAACTGAATGTCCTTCCAACGTGTGGACAGATCACCAATTTCCTTGCAAATAACGCCCAATACGTGCGCCAGCGTGTTGGCCAACGCATTGGCTAACGTGTAGAGGAGCCTTTACGCGGTGTCGCGGCGTTGTTGATTCAAAATTGGCTTCAATGTTAATTTCATGAGCCAATTCTCTTGCGTCAACAATAATTTCATTGAAAGACTTGTCTGATCGAAGATTTTTAAAGAAATTTTTGCAATTCTCTAGAAGATCAAGTGCTTTTTCAAATCAAAATCTTTTGTTTGCATAAGCTTGCTTATTGGATTAATACAGTTTAAAATTTTATAATCTAAGGACTATTGAACATAAAAAATTAAATTGTTTAATGCAACTTAGCAAACCCGAAGCTTCATCTCTTATTGAGATATTGATGTCTTGGTTTTCATAAATGCTCATCGTATATTTCACCAATTTGAAATGTTAAGGGAGTTAAAGCTTCTATTCTGCTTTCCCATCAAGTGTCACTCAAATATTAATCATTGAACATGTTTTAAAAATATTGCCCATCGAAAAGTAGAAGAAAAAAATAAATATATTTTTTGGACTATTTAAAAAAAATTGGCTGCTTCCAAGGATGCTTTTGCCATATCATTTATCACTAGATTGAACGAGTAGCTACTACACGGAACGTAGAATGCTGGTGGATTTAAATTCCTAATTCTAAATTGCACACTCCTGCATTGTTGCCCCTCATGTTAGCCCCGTTTTCATATCCCTACCCTTTTATATCTTGCACATCAAGTCCTATTTCATGAAGCTCTTCAATTATAATTTCATATAGTTGTCTTTTTGTAGATCTTTCCACAGGTAAGAAACCTAAAAAGCTTTTGTAGATTTTTATTTCAACATCGTTTGAATCAGACTTATTGATGGAAACATATCTAATTATCACGGTCATTTGCTCCACCTTATTAACGCCAGGAGTGCAATCTAATATTATGGAACAGTATTTAGCTTTTTTTATTTCAGCAATAATATGCGATTTTACACTTTCGTGAAGCAAGTCTATTATCTCGTTTTGAATGTTTTTTTCCAAGATAGTGAGCTTTGGTTTCATCTTTTTTAAGCACTCTATGCACGTGTTCTTCCATGACGGAATCAAATTCAGATAGCAATTCAACTATTTTTAAAAAGTTGTCATTATTATGCTCAAACAGCTTGTCGCTTGTACCTTGAAAAGCTAAACAACTTTTATCGAGCATTTTAGTAATTGCTACAATCCTTAGAAGCACCTCGTACCAGTGATTCGTTTCAGCATTAATAACTCTTTGGGCAGCTGCATCTATAGTTGTACAACACTTTAACCTTTGACTGAGTTCTAGCCAGGGTTTTTCAGCCTGATTATGATTTTTAGAAATTTCATGATCCTTTAAAGTTTCAACAATGTACTTCCAGCATTTAAAACCTTCTTTTGAAAGGGAACTTGGCACACGGCCTTAAATTTTGCAGCAAAAGCAATATATGCAGTTTTTTGAAGTGGAGTACACTAGCCAGTCTCTTATAACTTGCTGTCCATTTCTTAAAATTCGAGAATAGTAATTTGCGCTAAATTTTCGACCAGTGCTATCATAAGGAAATTTGTAATTAAACAATGGTTTGTTGACCTTATCATACTAAAAAACTTCTTTCGGCATCTCCTAAAATTCTGAGCCACAATGCTGGATCTGTACCTAAAGTTTGTACAGTGCATTCCGTGGGTGGTACGGTGGAGTCAGTTTGTAGAGGTAAGAGTGCTACTAGTGCTAGCCAAGGTGCTTTCTGTAAGTGCCAAGGTGGTGTCAGTTGGTAGCCTGCTTTCATTTGGTGACAAAGTTGGTTTAGAAATATTGTGTATTGATTGGTCTTGGTCACCAACACTCTCTGATGATTCCGTGTTTTTCATTTTATCTGAATTTTTGGAGATATTTGTTTTGGTACTAATGGTACTACCGGACCTACCCTGTAAATAATTGTGCAAAGCACCAACTTGTTTTTGCTTTTGGGTTTCCTTCTTTAGCCTTCATTTTTTGTACTTATGGCCGGACAATTTTCTTTGCGCGTCAGAAATTCAAAACAACAAATTAAACAATGCAAAATATGCTAGTTAAAATAAGCTAAAAATAAAAATTGGAAAAATCTTCAAATTCAATTAGTCAGTGACTTAGTCTGTCTCACAGTTTTGACAAATAAAATGCCTAGTTTTAATTACCTACTTAAACTATTTTTAAAAATAAAAAGAATTTCTTAATGTTTCGGGCTAATTTTCAACCCCCCTTTTGGAAAAAATAGGTAATACTTTTAGTAATTAAAACTAGGCATTTCATTTTTTTAAACTGTGGGACAAACTAAGCCACCATCACCAAGAGTTTTCTTCTTTCATCTTTTCATGCAACACATTACTACATAACATTGTAATTTATTAATTAGTAGGATTTTTTCAAAGATTTTTTTTTAGATGTGGTGGATTCCAACAAAATGGACAAATTGCGAACCATCACAACGAACATATAAAAACTAAATATTTAAAATAGATACCTATCTAAAGTGTTTGAATTTGTAAGATGGATTTTTTGTTTCTCTTTTTTCGCGGCGAAAACCCCAAATAAATTAATAAAAACCGTTACAACAAACATACAGAACTATTTAAAAATGTGCATACGTATTGGGGAAAATATTTTTAAAATTAATTCTTTACCACTTAATATAGATATTTGCAGAAGTACTTACCTTTAGAAATTGACAAGACACACATAAGTCACTATCCTGAACTAAACTGTTAAATATTTTTAATATTTATAAACTTACTTCAGGGATATGTTATCACCAGCACGGACGCATTTCAATAATAACACAATTGCGCTTAGATGATTCTTTATATAGTAAGGCGCTAAAATATGTCCATGCTTGTTATGTCTTGCAGTTCCTATTTTAAACAAGTAACTATATACCTACAAGTTCATGCAGGGTCATACGCGTCTTTTAACTATACGTCTTGTTTTATTTCAAAAAAAAACATTCTTTTTTTAAAGAGGTGTTTTAATATTCTTCTAGCTTTAAAACATAACAAACCACAAAGATCAAATTTAAATTGCATAATACTTAGTTTTAGTTAGGGAAAATATCAACAAGTAATGTAAAATTTATATTAATTGAAAATAATTAATTTATCAATATTTGGTTCACATTCAGGGGGGTGAAAATGCCGTCCTCAGGTTCGCTGCCCCGGACGCGGGTCTGGGTTGTCCGCCTCTAAAGCGGGCCCTGTGATTATGTCAGACGTGACTAATCGTAATAACACATGTAAAACTGATATTTCGGGTCTATTACGGTGCTCAATTGGTTATTGGTTATTTTTAGATTATTAGAAAATAAGCACTAAATTAAGAAATTGCAATTATGGTGTACCTTAGAAGTTTTCATTAACATATATCAAATCAGTTACCTGAAAAATAAAGGATTATTGGACATTAGCTAATATTCCACATTATGGTGACATAAACTTTATCAAGAACAGATATTGGATGTTGATAAATTTAAGTAGTGCTTGATGACTACTAAATTGTATTGGTGATTAACAGTTATTGCATTTTTATGTAAAAACAATGGATATTAATATTGTTTTATTAATAAGAGTAATACAGAATAAAGAGGAGAGGTAAAATAATTACTTTTTAATTGGTCGTATTAATTACAAACTAATATTTTATGCAACAATATAGGTTGAAAAAAGAAAACTTAGAGATGCACCTAATCCCTTAACATTGCCTGATGAAATTTTTAGACAAATTTATAGGCTAACTAGAGTAACTGCTTATTTTTTAATTGTAGAGATTAGTCCTTTTTTATATCAAACGCAAAGAGAACAAATTTCTTTACCAAAAAACTTAATAGTTTTATGTGCCTTGCATTTTTATGCACAGGGGAGTTATCAAAAATATCAATAGGGCAAATTTAAACCTGCCAATGTGTCAGGCATCAGTTAGTAACAGCATTAATGAAGTTACTAATGTTCTAAACCAACATTTTGGACGCTTAGTTAAGTTTCCCAGAACAGAGGAAGAAAGAAATTTACAAAAACGGAAATTTATGGAGATAGAACATGGTTTACCAGGGATAATTGGAGCTAACGACTATACACATATTAAAATTCATTTTAAATATAATGAAAACTGTTTTTCGCTATTCTTTTTCGATTTGCCATTTTTTTCAGATTTCCGTGCAATTTTGATTGCTAGTTACAAACACAAACAGTCACTACTAGTGACTGATGATAATTATGTATAATATTACAACAGCAGCTTTGTTTTTACACATGAGACATACGAATGCAAACAAGTTTCAAATAATAATTCTTTTATTTTTTTTCTTGAAACGAATGGATGTCAAAAATACTGCACACATGAAAAGCGAATATCTCAGAATTTCTAAAATCCTTATTTCCACCTCGATTGGCAGTACTGATGCACCTAATTGCTTCCAATTGTGATAACAGTCATTGAAAAGTTTAGAACGACTTTCAATGTTGAAACCGTAATCGCAACTTTTTCGGATATTGTTAATCTTCAATAACCCATACTGTAAATTTTCCAATATTGAGAAATAACCAATGATGCACCGAAATAGCACTGATTGAATCATTTCATAACAACTACATGGTGCTAAAGAAATATTATATACATATATAAAATATTGTTACGTGTTTCCTATCCCCCCACAAACACCTATACTCGTAGATTCGTTGTTTGAGAGTCCAGGTAACACATACTCACTACCTTATTAACTAATTAATAATTAATAACAATAGATTAATGACTGTCTTAATCACAAACATTTATGTCTCTTTCTTATTTCTTCTTTACTCGTTCACTTTCAACTTAAGACTGAGTCTAGGCCCACCTTGCGTTTTATTTATACATCCATTTACGCGGTGTAGAACATTCCAGAACATTCCCGGCCGTTCTCGTACAACTCCAGTCTCATCTATCCAGTCGACACAATCCACTGGTGTAACAATATAATATTCCCTGTAAAATATATCATAGTTGCTCTATAATTAATACATTCTTATGCAGGTTTTCAACTTGTAAATAACAAGTTTTGTAACAAGCTTAAAACTGCTTTATGTATTCAGTACATTAATAATTAATACCCTAAGTTCTCAATGTGATTATGAAATATTTACAAAACATTTTGATGTTTTGAGTATTATAATTCAAAGCGCCTACCCATACTTTTAGGCTCTTTATTTCTGGCCGTTTACCCTTTAGTATCAAAAACTCGGAGCTTGATTTGATTGCTTTAAGGGTGCTACTTTCAACCTCAGTTTTTTTCATGCCTTATCAAAAATTTCACTACAAATAGTAGTCATATATCATAGGTACTGGTTTTTGAGGATAAAGAGCAACAGTCCTGTTTCTTTTGCTCAGCCCCTGTCATTCCAGCCTATTCTCAAATCTAAGATTATCAACCCATATACAAGTTTTTGCTGGTTTTTTGCATTTAAATGCTTAGATGACGGATTTCTTTTATTTTAATTTAAACTGTGAGATACACTAGTTTAGAGCCATAGACAATACTGTCTTCACTGTAGTTATCTAGCTTCTATCTTCCTGCCATATAGTCAACTAGACCCAGTAAGCTAGTATTATCTGCCTGCTGGATCTTGCTAATAGTAAAGTAGTTAGGTTAGGTTTGTTGTGAGTGGCCCTCCACTGCGGCCATCAGCAGGCCGATTGTGGCTCACGCCTAATTATATTTCACCCAATAAGTTCAGTCTCTTAATGAAACTGATAACTTTATTGGGTGAGAATGTGTCCAGATCCTCTGGCAGCAGTTGCCCTTTGCCAAATATTGAGAATCGGATCCTCTCCACAGCGTGACAGGTGCATAAATAAAGTAGTGCTCTTACCCTATTAAATAGTAATTGGCAAACAAGACGTACCGTATTAAAGTACAACTTACTCTAAGATGTCATAGTGACAACTTATCCTTCTATAAGTTCTGTGAGAAGTAAGTAGCATGTCACAGGTTCCCAATTGTTACTATTGAATATGCATAGACTTTGGGAATTCTAAATAATGTGAAAGTAAAATGGGTTACTTTTACTGTCCTGTACTGAACAAAAATTGGAAATGGAATTTTGGGATTGAAATTGTGAATCAGAGGAAAAATGGTTGTATAATGTTGTAAATAATAAATAAAAGCATAATTAAAAAAAAAAACATTTATTTCTCTGTACATTCTTCTGATTTATCTATATTATCACCATCACTAGTTTCTTTAAATTCGAGCTTGACTGGAAGAAGATCGCCCCATTTAGATGCTCTTGCACAATGATATGTTACCCTAAAAGGTATACAAATTTATGGTTATATTAAATAAAATATATAATTAAAGTTAAATAAGTTTAAATAAAGTTATATTTCTTTTATTTTTATTGAGTTATCACAATTTATGGTAAATAATATGGTAACGCTAACACTAAACTTAAATTGATACGATAACTCTAATTAATTATAATTTTTAATATTGTTGCCTTGCAACAAGAGAAAAATAGTATTTGCAGTGTACTTTAGCCATATGTTATTTTCTTTTATCCTTTTTATGTTTTTACTACTTATTTTGCACCCCCCTATGCACCACAAATAAATAAGTACACGATAAAAAGAAGACAGGTATGTGAAGCTCCATACATCAAAATAATTACAGTTTCAGTTTACTTCAGTCATATACGGGATATGACTTCAAAATGCTTTGTGTCAGTGGTGGCTGGTAGATTTAGGTTATGCCATATCTCAATACTGAAGCATGGAACCCAAGCAATACTTTAAGGCATGCGAGTACTGAATGAAGAATTTTTGCAGAATTTGATGACTGAAATAATTTCATAACAGTATATTTATGTGAAGTCAATATATATGGTGTTTCAGATGGCATGACTTTTAGATCTGGTTTTCAATTGTGAGTTAATTACTAGTTGGAGGTTAACCAGTGCTATATTTTCAAATATTCAATGAGATACTAATACAAAACTAACCTTAAAATTAACTCATACATAAAATATTTGTTATTATAATGACTTCAAAAATATACATAAGATAAAAAAAAATAGAATTCTAAAAGTGCGATTAACTGTTACAGGCCTGTAATACACGCTAAAACCTCCTGTGGAAATTCACAAAATCCCTTACAATTTTTTAAAAATGTCCACAAAGTATTTACAGACTGTTTCTTCATTAACTTTGAAAGCAAATTTCTCCTTTTAAAGTCGTGTATTACAATAATTTATTGTTTATAGCTGGCATTGGTAATATATTGAATATCGTCCTTTGAAAAACAAATAACTGATTTTATCACAAATTTATAAACAGTGAAGAAACATTAAATGTTAACAAGAATTATTTAATTAATCCAATTTGAATTTTTTAGTGATAATTACACACACACAAAGAAACAGAGAAATCTAGTCAACTGTTTGAAATCATTTCAAAGTTAACCACGTCACACTTTTCAAATCCACTGTAATTTATTTAGATATCATTTCCTAGTGGTTTAAAATACCTTTTAATTGTGTCTTGTTAGATTAGGTAACCCACTAAATCTAGTATAGTTGTAACTTATACTCCGTTGAATCAAGAAAATGTGTTATAGGATTGTAATTTTTACTTCGTACTTAGAGTGGAGGCCCTACTATTAATTTCAAAACTATGAACTTGACCTTGCAAATTTCAGTACATTGTTAAAAAGTGACATCTCATCCGATATCTGTAAATTTTTTCAAGTTTCTTTAAAAAATTTAATATCTGAAAAAAATTATTTTGTATTGTTTATACTACTATTCTTACCAATTGTTACTGATTAACTTACCTACTTACCTATCTATATTTACATTTTACTAAAAAGATTGTTTATATTCACATATTTCTACGTAATAAATTCTGAAGGATCTATCTTATATTAAATGCAATTTTAAAACGTTAAATGATAGAAATAACTGTATAATAGTCTCCAAAATTCATTACAGAAATCAACAAAAGTATCTCTTCGGCAGTTTGTGACAGTCTGATAGTTGTTATTGAATTAAAATAAAATCCATTGCCACAAGCAACATAAAGTAATACCGTAGTAGTGCTGAAACAGGGCATTTCGACAAGACTAGTATTAAGAAGCCTGATGGATTCAGTTAATTATTAATTACACACTGAAAATAAAAAAATGTTGCCAACTTCATCACTTCAGACATGCCAAATAGATTTGAGATAATAGATAGTAAGATCTTTATTTTATTACAGTTTGAAAAAGAATTTACTTTACATTAACACAACATAATGTTTGATGTTATAATATTAAGAAGGTATTTGTTTGCCATTTTGTAAAATTTCGAAAAATATCACTTACTTTCCATGTTTACGAGCTGTAAATATAACTTCATCAAGTTTACCATTGGCTGTGCATACTCTACAAATGGTATGCTTTGATCTCACGAGAGCAGGTCTAACAATTCTTGGCCATTGAGGATCATTGCCATCTCGTTTACCTAAAACTAACAGTAGTTAAAACCTTTTTAAACACTACAGAAATTAGACAACTTCCGATTACAAAGCAGAAGCTGCACGGGCGAGGGTTACATTTATGAAAAAACGCGAACATATAACCATCACCACCGACACTACCAATGACGGTGGCGGCATACGACCTCGCAGGACGATGGAGAGATTATCTAATCACACTTGCCATCACGTGCTCTAGCAACTACTCCACCAAGACTCTACCAGACGAAAATATGTTTTTTCATTTGTTTGATACATATTTGAAAAAATTCTACAAAAAAATCGGACGCAGCTTAAGTTAATTGAAAATATCATTTCCATTTTATTTATATAAAATAATTAAAATAAACAAAATAAATATGATAAATGAGGTAAGTGTGATGTGAGACAAATGAAACAAATGAGATAAATGAGGCAAATGAGACAAATGATATAAACGAGATAAACGAGACAAACGAAATAAACGAGATGAAAGAGCTCTCTAATTTCAATTTGTATGTTTTCTTGAATTTGTGACTATCACAAATTCACATAATAAGCTACTATAAGCTTATTACGTAGAGAATCAATGTTTGTTCTGGTATTTTTATTGGTACTCAACTCGGTACTTGGTAACTCCACACGTCGCTCTTCTTCCTTTCTTTGGTTATATGTTGTTATATTTTGTATCTTTTCCTTCAACTGCTTGTTTTCAGAAGACAGCTTGTGGTTATTGTGTGCTAATATTTCATATTTGATCATCTGCTCATAACATTTGGGGCAATAATACCGAAGTCGTCTAGCCTTTAAGGCAACTGTTCTTTCTTCTGTGGATGAGATTTTTGAACATATTTTACAATATTCTTGTATGCATATGTCACATGTTGCAACAGTTTCTGTATTTTTGCATGTCTCATTGCAACACATGGCCATTTTTTTGGTATTCGTTTAATCAGATTTACAACTAAAACACTGCTGTTTTTGATATAATTTTAATAAATTTCAAAATTTTAAATTTAATTTAATTAAGTCCGGTCCTGTCCTGGATGTTCTGCACTTTTTTTGGCACTATTCAGTTTTTGTTTTATTTTAATGATATGAAATCACTTTTAATCCAGTATAACTGAAATACACAATAGGATGCATCTTTAAAATGTATGTATACAATTAAATCGTTTTTTTAACTGTCCACTGATACTAAATATCACTATTTTTTCTATTTTAAACTGAACTCAATTGGCAAATAACTACAGAGATATATTTAACTTCGACATATTGACTCTGTATCAATAATAAAGGATAATAAAAAACAAATACAGTTATACACTTATGCACATATAGTGTCATGTGTTGGGGCTACCTCGGTCTATAGGACTGAGAGTTTTTTTTGGTTTTTTATGCTTACAAAATTGTTTTTTTTTTTTTAATAGTGTAACATGGTAACTATATTCATAGTTTATTATCGAGTGACATTCATGGCCTGGGGTGACTTTTTTTATCCGTTAATACCGGATGGCACCTGGGGTAAAAAGTGTCCTAACCCGTAAAATTTTAAAAATTATACCATTTAATATACAGAGTGGTTCATTTCACACATGACCACATCTTACTCAAAAAACTTACAATGAAAACTCTGTATATTATTATAGTATCTCAAAGATCCGTTTTTAAGCTTTCTAATGATACCATACTTTAAGGTGTTGAGTGGAATATTTTTCATTATTTTAACAAATTAATCATTAATTTTATATACTGTTACCATTAATTATTTACAAATTTTATATTTTTATGTACTTTATGAATATGCAACATTTTAATATTTTGACTGTTATTTACTTTCATTTTTCTCATATTTTCTGTTGCAACAATTGGGTATGCATGAAATTATTCCAAGCAGTACTCTGTTCCTTCTATGTTTATTTCGCGGTAATTAAGATTGTTATATTTTTATCTAATGACCTCCTATCTAAGAAGAATAATAAGTAATCACTAGACTTGGTCAAACTCCGAGTAATTAACGGCGTGGCAGAGAACGAACCCCCATTAAGTAATAAGTACACATAAAACATACGAAAGGATATTGCATACATTGTATCAAGCAGGTAGGCAGCATAGTATATGCTTAAAGCTGGTCAGTTGCTAAAAGCTGTCTTTCCACATTTAATACATGTATGTTTCTACACACTATATTTGGTAGCAGACGAAATAAGAAAAAATTGCACTGGGTTAGATGTGCTTACTGCAAATTTAAAACAGATTTTTGTGAAAGCCGCTAAACATGTTAAGAACTTTCGTATGACCCATCTCGACATCCCACTTCCCACCACAACCTACGTTAACTTGTAGGGGACATGGTTGAAAACAATTCTCTATTATCACAAGTATTTTAATGATATAAAAATTGTTGTGCTTCTGTTAAATCCTGGTGACTTGCAAACCATTTCTGAGGCTCAACAATTATTTAGGATGATATATATGTTACGGTTAAAGTGTTTACTTGTATAGTTTGTAAACTAGCTGGATAGTATACAAACTATCTAAGCACCTGGCTATTTTGATGGAAAATCAAATTTTTACTAAAATAGCTGTGAATATTGGTTGGTTTGTATACTATCCTGCTAGTTTACGAACTATACAAGATTTGTCGCCAAAGTACAAACCACAAGAAAAGTACACAAATTAACCGGTGTTTTTGGCTAGTTTACAAACCATCCTCAGTAGTTGGATAAAGTGTGAACTTAATATTGCTAGTAATACATAATAACCAACTCGTTGGTTAGTATGTAAACTAACCAATTCCCTTTGGTTAATTTATTAGAAAAGTTAGGTTATGTTTATGGTAAGTGTTGTGTGTTTTTATTGTTTCCTGTCGTGTCTTGTGAAATTTGTTTAAGAATAGGTATCTGGTTATTAAAAATGAATCAACAGCAACAATTTGAAAACCTACTTTTGGAAGTTTACGAGCAAAAGTCACAAAATTCAAAATTAATGAATGACAGTGATTATAGTGAACTTTTGCAACGTATAAAGAGAATACGCGAAACTGGACCTAACACTAGTAATAAGAATGATTATTATGTGGTAAATACTTATGATTTGCAGAGAATCGAATCATCTTTTGTAATCTTACATAAAAGATCTGGAAAGATTATTTTAAGTTTGAGTGAATGTTATGATGCCATAAAAGCTGTCCACCAGAGAACTGGGCATGGAGGTCGTCAAGCAACAACAAAATTATTAAATGAAAAGTATTACAACTTAACACAGGAAATGGTGAAATTATTCATTAAAACTTGCGAAAACTGCCAGCTCAAACGGAACAAAACTAAAAAAAGGTATTGTTGTTAAACCAATTGTTTCAAATCATTTAAACTCTCGATGCCAAATCGATCTCATCGACTTACAAACTAGACCGGATGGTGACTACAAGTTTATTTTTGTCTATCAAGACCACCCAAAGAAGTAGCTGAGCACCTATTAGAAGTATTTGCAGATTTAGGGAGCCCTTGCGTGTTGCAGAGCGACAACGGCCGAGAATTTGCAAACCAGGTAGGTATTTTTCCAATATGTATGTACCGGGTGGCCAAATAACAAATTCCTAGAATGAAATTATTTAAACAATCAATAATCTGTATTTAAATTTAGCTGATCGAATATAGCAACGGTGGTTCAGTGGTATTTTCTTTTTATTTTTTTTAAGTTAAACTAAATGCTGGGCATTATAGAGTTTTTAAATCTATTTATTGTTGTGGAAGAATAATTATACAATTAAATAGTCGATAAAGTGAATAAAAATATCCATACTAATATTATAAAATGTGAAAGTGTGTTTGTTTGTACTTCTTTCATGCAGTAATATATTTTGATTTTTTTAGGTTATTGAGGAATTAGTCGGAATGTGGCTTGACTGCCACATTGTGCATGGTAAACCGAGACATTCACAATCACAAGGTTCAGTGGAGAGAGCGAACCAGGATATAGAGAATAAGTTAGCGCCGTGGATGAAAGATACTAATTCAACAAAATGGAGCGAAGGTCTAAAAATCGTCCAATTTCAAAAAAATCGGTGAGTAGGCTAGTCTTTCAAATTTGCTTTAATCTCTATTTTGCTTTCTACAACTGTTTAAATAATAGAAGAAACGGTGTGGTCTTTCAAACCTTATATCTGATCTCAAACATTTCATTTCCAGGTTGTGAAAGCGAACATTGGTAATTTTCTATCTGTTTGCGTAGGTTAATACAACAGCGGCTCTGTGTTCGTGGTTGCTTTTTACCTTAATTTATTATTTTTTATAGTTGCTTTCATTCTGGAATTGGACGCAGTCCATATGAAGCTTTATATGGTGTAAAATGTAGAGATGGTTTAAATAATCTCCCCATTTCTACCGAAAAAATTAAAACCATACGTACAGAAGAAGAACTAGAAACGTTATTATCGTCTACTAATCACACCGAGGAGAAAATGGAAGAAGATTCAGATCCTTCAAATAATTATGTACCCGATGAAAAATCTACCAGCACTGAAGATGAAATGGCCGTGAAAGAATTTTCTGGTACGTATAAAATATCTCCACATATTTCACATAACAACCTAATATTTTTCAGGTTTAATTGAAAATGCTAAGCTGCTTATACTGGATAATAATACTGAAACCCCAGTTTTACTCGAAGATAACAATGAAACCCCAGTTTTACTCGAAGATAACAATGAAACCCCAGTTTTACTCGAAGATAACAATGAAACCCCAGTTTTAGTTAAAGAACAAGCAATGGCAACGATCCCAGGTACTGTAAGCATGGAAAATGCTCTCAATGAATCATTATCATTGCAGAAATGCATATTATGGTCTGAAGAAAACGTATGTAATCATTGTCAAAATAAAAACAATATTAAAGCGATAAGAGATGCATGCCACGAAAGTCTAAAAAGGCAAGCAGAAAAAATGCTACAAACTTCTAGGAAGAAATTTAAACCAGGAAGTGTCGGCATGACCGTGAGAGTGCCCATTCCAGACGTAGACCGAAGTCGATCAGACCATAGAAACATATTGGGAGTAATAATGAGCATAGAAGATGAATTTTACCGAATTGGAACTGTTCACGGTGTCCTTAAACAGCTGTATTCCCGCAACGACTTTGAAATATGCAAGCAACAATTTATAAAGTTAGAAAATGTCAAGACAGACACCGAAATAACATTACGAAGCGCTGCAGGAAAATTTTCAGTAACCGGTTCAACCCAAGGTTATGTGCGCTGTCAATGCAAGAAGAGTTGCACAAATAAAAAGTGTAAATGTCTTGCGTCCGGATATACGTGTAACAGCAAGTGTCACAATAGTGCAACTTGCTCCAATAAATAATAATTTTCTTTGTTTTGTGGTTTCAATGTTTTGAGGTGTATTATTAATATTTTGTCACACAAATAGTATTTTTATATCACTTGTGTTTTTTTTTTACTTATTTTTAAGTAGTAATGGCAATGTTATGTTATACCTATAAAAAACTTACTATCCTAAACTAAATTAACCAAAGAGGATTGGTTACTTTACATACTAACCAACTAATTGGTTATTATGTATTACCAGCAATATTCAGTTCACACTTTATCCAACTACTGTGGATAATTTGTAAATTAGCCAAAAAACTTGGTTAATTTGTATAATTTTCTTGTGGTTTGTACTTTGACGACAAATCTTGTATAGTTCGTAAACTAGCAGGATAGTATACAAACCAACCAATATTCATAGCTATTTTAGTAGAAATATGATTTTCCATCAAAATATCCAGGCGTTTAGATAGTTTGTATACTATCCAGCTAGTCTATAAACTAGTCAAGTAAACACTTTAACCGTAACATATACACTATTTATAACAACTATAATGTAATATTGGACAGTACCACAAATTAGAAAGTTCTCCCTTATCCCTAGTATATTCTCTTGCACTACTTCATAGTGTATACAAACTGATATTTTAACAAATGTCCCTGGTATACAGGTTAGTAAAAGATTTAATGACATTTTACGAAAAATCCAGGGTATGCAAGATATGATATTAAGTGGTGTCTCAGTGAGAAACAACTTTGTTGATAATTTACAACTCTTTTTTTTTAACTATGCAAATATCACGATCATTTTCGATATACATGCACAAATGCAAACATATTTCTTACTCGTACAGCATGTACACAACAAAGGAGGTGATTCTCAGAAGAAAATATAGAAACTATGTTGCTCATACAAAGTAAGTTCTCACGTATTCTTTAAACCTTTGTTGTCTGTACAGGACAGCTGAAAGGTAAGCACTTGTCTAAACACCAACATTTACAATTGTCATATTAACCAATGCAACCAAATCGGTGCGCTGTAATCGAAAATAAATTCATTGTCACTTATTTACATATTATGCTGGCTCACGCTCACGCCACTGAATTGCCACGGAATTTGGCCCAGTCTAGTAATCTCATATCAAAAACATATTTAAATCAGTATTTCTAATAAGAGATTGATATACAATGTGATTTTCACTTACCTTTTTTTAAAATTACATATGAATATAGTTCCTTTCTAGTCTCTGACGTTTGTCCAATTGGCAATGTAAAATGAGTAACCTCAAAATTACATGGTGTTCCATCGTCTAATAAAAATCTGGGGCATGTATCATCATGTGGACACTAAAATCGTTACAAAACGAGTAACAAAAAATCGCGCGGATCGGTCAATTTTTAAATACTTTTCTCCGATGTATGTATAAAAAAAACAAATTCAAAAATTCTGTAAAAGATATGACGTCATCAACAATTTTTTTAAACAGCAACCTCCATTTGTGATTGTGCTATTTGAAAGAACACATTTTTTACATATGTACATGTTATACAATTTTTTTTGAGAAACATTATTTTAGATGTTTATGAAAATTTTGGTTAAATTCAATAAAATCCTTACAAAAAGCATTCTGAAATGTCAAATTTCAATTTCTCTGCTATGGTTACTTAAATCTTTCGAAAAGAAAAAAAATGCAATAACAGAAATATGCACCTTTTTATAAATTGACGTTTTTTTTCCCAACAATTTTATGATGCAAATCGAGATACTTTTTATCGCATTAAACACAGGTTTTGCATGAAATCGAGTCCAATAGTGTATATCTACCAATTACTAATATTCATTAAAGAGACTAAATGTCAATTCCTCAGAAACAGTGATATTCATACACATTACACAAGAAACAAGAATAATCTACATCAACCATATTCTCAACATACACTAGCAGAAAATTCTCCAAAACATATTGGTATTAAGTGTTTTAAGATGGTGTTTGCACTTCCTCTCACCAGGATAGCTTTATATCACTGTTAAAATTTTTCTATTAGTAATAAAGAAAAATGAAAACGTTAGGTTCATTTTAGATACCATCTAGATTTATTATATAAGTTTATTTATACAGTATGTGTATTGAACTAATATGCATGGGTCTCTTAAATGGTAAAGTTAAATGTAAACCAGGGGCAGGCAACCCGTCGCTGTTCAGCAATTTCATTTTCGATCTAGCCGATACACAGGCACTATAATCTGTATATAATTGCCTAAAGTATATTCACCGAGTTCTAACAGCGCATGAAAACAAATACATGCAATTATTTTTTGAAAGGCTGCATAGAACCAACTACGGCATTACGGCATGTTGATCGTCTTGTCACAAATTATAGCAATTATCATGACTGTGATATATTTGTGATCAACTTAAATACTCCAAAAACTAATTCTCTATTTTATAATGTTCTCCTTCACGTCTAACTTTTAATTAACATTCTCTAGTGTATTGCATGTTTAAATTTTCATGTAGTGCTATTTGGATTATTTGTTTCTCTGTAGTGCACGGCATCATCAATAGACAAAATTATAAGGTACTGGGCACAGCAGAATCCACATTGCATGATGAACATACACACACAACATCCCCAAAAGGTGAATGTATGATGTGATATTGTAGGTGAAAGAATTGTAGGTCCTTAACTTTTTTGAAAACACTCTTGAACGGTGAAATTTACTTACAATTTCCTCAAGTGGAGTTAATTTCTGCCCTAGCAATTCTGTTTTCAAATGAAGATCCTGATATCCCTCAAAACAATATTATTTTTCAACAAGATGGTGCCAGCTATATTGCGGATCATACCCCGTTGGACTATTTCCTACGGGATTACTTAAAAAAGCAAAGTTTACATAACATTCAAAATTTGAAGATATAAAAGAGGAAATTTAGCAGGAAGTTTGTCAGCTAAACCATGATTTCATTGTTAACGTTTAAAGAGACATTTTTAATCGATTTACTTTTCACTAAATCATTTCTTGCTTTATATTAATGTGATAAACACATATTGCGGCAAAATTTTAAGTTTGTAATTTGATATCAGAGATTTATATAATTTTTTTTAAACTATTATATTGAATTTTACACAAATGTTCATGAACATTTAAAATAATGTACCATACCATAATTTTTAATGCTACACAAGTAAAAAAATGTGATCTTTTCAATAGCTAGTTAACAGATATTTTGAAGACCTTTGAATTTTTAATATAAGTATCTATATTAATAACAATAACTTACAGGACTAAAAACATGTCCCACGTTAGAATTCTTTTTTATATGAAGAATAAAATCTCTCACTTCATTAACAACCTAAAAAATAATAGTAAAGAATGATTTCTTTAAACTTTTCTAAATAATAGGAAATTACTTTAAAGCCTGCGTTGGTTCCCTGCTCTACTATTACAAGATATTTTCCTGTTTTATTCCATAAATTTAACATAGTTTGAAATCTAGACTGCATTGAAGGCAACTCAAGTAATGAATATGCAGATACAACCAAATCATATGTTGTCTAAAACAAAATAAATTTTTCATTAATTATTAGACAATTGATTCTGTATATTACTTAAAAAACCTTAGTGGCAGGTAAAAACTGCCTATAGAAAACACCCTTTAGACTTATTCTCCCTGAACCTTTGCCTTCCTTCAATAGTAATTCTGCCAAGTCATTCATTTCACGTGATGCATCCACATTGAAATATTCAAAAATATCCTTTTTCCAATACACATTCGCTGCCCTAAAATGCATACATTTAATTAAATTATTCAATTTTAAACATGTCCAAATCATAACTCATCAAATGACTGCAAAATCTAGAAATATTTAATTATGCAAATTTTGCCCATTTCTTATTTTTAAACGTTTTATTTTTAATGTCTAATTGTTTTCACCTGAAGTGTTACTCTAATTTATTTGAAAGCTTCTAATCAATCAGTCAATCAATCAAAATATACTTTATCCCAAAAGAATATAAACTCTTGTTAACAAAATTTAAAAAATAATAAATAAATAATATAATAATTGTATAAGACAAACTCAATTATAATTTACAAGATTACTTTAACAACATATTTTAACCTAAATAATACACATGAATCGGTTATTTCTTAAACACAGTTTTGGCAATTTATTGGAATTCAAAAAGAACCTCCTGTAGCCAGTAACATCGACTTGACTATGGAATATGCTGACCTATGGTATTTTAACACCAATTGATGAAAAATTATCGAATTGATTTCCCGTGTATAACTCACTTTGACCTAAAATTGACTTAGGATGTTTAATAAATAACCGATTCACATATATTATGTACAATATACACGGTGGGCCAAAAAAAAAGTCTACATTTTATTTGCTTTGTTAATTTTTTTATTAATGGGTAGCTTTTTATCAAATATTGACGCTAAGTATAATAATGTATAGGTTTAATCAAAAGTGTCGCAGCTACAATCAATTTTTATACATATTTTTTAAAAATATGCCTTACTTTGGGTGTTTCACAAAAACTAAGGATTTCCAGAAAAATAAATTAGTTTTTGTATTAAAAAGACTAACATTTTGTGAGCATAACTTTTTTATTTTTTTAAATACTCCGATTTTTGTCAGTTTTATGACCATTTGACTAAAGTCATGACTTTTCACGACACAATAACAGAATTGTCTGCAAAAATTCATATTTGATGAAAAGTGGGCTTTGAAAACAATAAATAACAATGAACTCTCACGAAACATAATTAAACAAATTACCTAATTTTACAAAACATAAACAAATCTACCTAACTAAAATTTTTATTTGAAATATTGTTCAATATGACCACCATGGGACCTGCATAAATTTTTTCTATCTTTTCCTAATAATTGTTTGATCAAAATGAATAATTTCTCCTCCTTTTAAGTAGTAGTATTTAGGTTCCTGTTTTTAAATATCATAGCCTCTAATGCTTCCCATATTGTATAATCAATCGGATTTAAATCCGGGCTGTTTGGTGGCCATTCACTTGGACGGATGAAATGAGGACATTGTTGATTTAAAAAGTCAATTGTGTATGGTGATCTAGGTAACGGGACACCAACTTGCATAAACACGTAATTGTCATTTATGTTTTCGATTGCAAGTAGCATGACTTCCAAAACATCTTGATAATATATTCTGGAATCAATTTTTACACCTAGGCTTATAAAAATCATACTTATTTTGGCCAACTAAAATACGCCAAGCGAAACCATAACACCATCTGTAAAATGCCGCTGCTCAACCAACAGCCTATTTGGATCTATGTTTTCTTTTTTAGAGGCACCATCATAAATCATATTATTTTGGGTATTTTTTCATCAGTGAACCAAATTTTATGTGTGCTCTCATTGATTTTAAATCTTTTTTCCAAACTTGTACACTTTTTCAGCCTTAACTGCTGTGTCGCTGCAGAAATTTGGTGACCATAAACCCTTTTAAGTGTTTTCAAATTTGGATCACACTTAATAATCCGTCTAACAGACGATCTTTTAATATCATACTCTTTTTCAATAATTCATGGACTTTTGCTACAGCTTGGTAAATTAACTGGACTTTATATTTTGTTGTACAATATCAATATTTCTTTCCACTATTACAGATTTTGGTTGTCCACTTCCTTGTTTTCCCTGATAATCTCAATTATTGTGTCTAATTTTTGAGACACACTAGTTTTTGTTGGGAAATTCTTTAACAATTTTTCTGGCCCCAATTTGTTTTTTTCAAATAGTGATTTACAGTCGAACTTCTATATCTCGAAATTCTCTGTAACTCGAATACATACATTTCTCTTCCCTTAACATATGCTTCAGTTTAAAAAGATTTTCTTTAACTCAAATAGTTTCCGGGGGGAATTAGGAGGTTCAAGTTAAGGAAGTTCGACTATAATTAAAACTTTATGTTTTCTGATAACATCATTAGCACATTCAAACACATTATTTGGCAATTGCCTGTCCAAATTCATTGTTAGTTATTGTTTTTAAAGCCAACTTTTTATAAAATATGAATTTTTGCAGTACAATTTTGTTATTCAGTAAAATGGTCACAAAATTGACAAAACTTGGAATATTAAAAAAATAGGAAAAAGTTATACTCACAAAATATTAGACTTTTTAATACACAACTAATTTATTTTTCTGGAAATTCTTAGTTTTTTGCGTAAAAGCCAAATTAACACATATTTTTAAAACCCTCTGTATAAAAATTCATTTTAGCTGCGACATTTTTGACTTTATTGTCTAAAAGCCTATACATTATGGTACTTATCATGAAAATTTGATAAAAAAAAACTACCCACAAATAATATGTGGAAATTTTTTTTGGCCCAGCATGTATATTATACTAATACACATATTATACACATACACATTTGGGGATTATGTCTTTAACAGATTCAGTACAAAACATATGACATTTTAAAGTCATTGTATATAACAGAATCATTGCCAACTGTGGATCTCAGGATTGGTAGTGTAACATCACCAATTTCTCGAGTAACACAATTTGAAGTCACATTAAGGTTACTTCTGTATTTATGAATTAAATCTACTGTATATAGAATAAAAACATGTTCTTTAAACTTTAGTTTGCAATCAATATTCAATCCTAAAAATTTTTAACATATTTTGTCTTCAAATACTTGGTTACCCAGAGAAATATCTGGCAAGCTACAATTGAAAGTTAATTAATATTTGTTTTCCCTATGTTAAATGATAGTAGGTTAGATCACACCAATCTTTGATTTAATTTAACAGAGCAAAGTTTCGTGAAGGATATTTTTATCTTTGTTATGCCACAATATGGTGGTATCGTCGGCGAACAGTGAACTTTTCAGTAATATTAACTTAGATCATTAATATATAGTAAAAAAAGATAAATGGGCCAAGAACAGAGCCTTGCGGCACCCCATAGTTTATATGTTTGGATTTGTAACTATTTGCTTATGACCGGGCAGATAAGAACGAAACCAGTGTTCCAGTTTCTGCAGCAGTATTTAATGTTAAACACAATCAAAAGCTTATGATAAATCACAGAATATTGCAGCAGCGGCCTATCTACTATTTAATTCAATGTAAACCTTGTTTAGGAGAGAAAACACTGCTTCATCAGTGCTTCTAGTACACTGCAATCCGATTGATCATTACTTAACAGATTTCTAGAAAACAAAAACATAACTCTTTTTTTACTCGCTTTTAATAATTTTTGCAAGTGTAGGAATTAACAACATGGCTCAGTAGTCAGATGGGTTTTCTACGTTCCACCTTTATAAAGTGGGAGAACTAGTGAAGTTTTTAAAAAAGAGGGTAAAATTCTTGTTTGGAGGGAATAAGACAAACTCACATGAGCAAAGCAGGTAGATTTTTAAATATTTTTACAGATTTTGGTCAATACCAAAAGTTTCTTTCAAAAAAGGTAAGAAACCTTAGTGGAGCCCTGCATGGTTACTTTACCTTTTTATGCAACCAATCAGTCTTGGTGCACCAAGCACATTAATGGACTTTAGATTCTTATTGTTTTATTTCTCGTTGGAGTAGAGATGAATTAGAAAACTAAAACTTCCCCTTTTGTGTTGAGCATAATGGTGAGAGTAGTTAGGGATATATCTTAAAATACTGGTATATTTTCTGTATATGTCAAATTCTAACTTATCTTCACTATTTCTAATTATTAATACATCTAAAAATGGTAGTTGTCCACAGTTTTCAATTTCATATTTAAATTTAACTGATACGAAATGATTGTTTAATTTCGAAACAAAGGTGTCAATATCAGTGACTTTTGTATCAAACACTGCAAAAATCTCATCCACATAAAGTTCTTCCAGGCAGAGATCGTACGCAATGAAAGCATCACCTATTCACTTCAATACATAGCAACATATGAGCCTCTCATTCCTTTCGCATCCATTTGCCAACTGGTCTTTCCCTGGATGGACAGTACCTAAACCAAGCCCTGGGGAAATTCTTCTTTGCTTCCGTTTCGAATCTGTTCATGAAGAGACTGGCAATGAATGGTGATAAAGAGCTACCCATTGCTGTCCCTTCATGTTCTTCGAAGAAATTATCATTGAATCGAAAACAATTTTGTTTCATGCAAAGTTTAGCAAACTGAATATATTCTTGACTGAGTTCGTTTGATTCGAGTAAATCCTCAAGGTAGTCCGTGGTGTATGGTATTGGAACACTTGGAAACAATAAACAAGCATACAAAGGAGATCAAAACTTCACCTTCTTGCAAACTGGATATTTTTTACCTTATTAACGAAATCATTGGAATTAATCAGAGAAACTAGGTGGTGCAATGGGTTAGTTAGGAACAGTTAACAACAGTTTAGGTGTAAATAAGATACATTGTTAGCATAGAGTTAGATTTAATCATCTCCAGATGATACCAACTTGGTAGGCGAAATACACGTCGAGTGCAGTATATGATGTTTTGTGGAAAACTAAGTCAGTGTGAAATAAAAAAAACTAAATTCGTATTTCGAAAGAAGAAAAAAAATAGACCTGTAGTTTTGTATGTAATTTCATCTACTAATCTGCATGTGATTTAAAATGAGACAAATGGTTTTAATTTTTCTTTATCTTATAATGATTAGAAAATAATTAGAACAAATTGAAAAATGATATGCAAATTTGTAATTAAGGCACAGTTTTCATCAAATGTCTTTTGGTATCAGCATTGGTCTTTTTTAGTGAGTCATATGATTAGTTTAGAGAATGCATAAAATCATATTATAACTATAAATTATTCCTAAAGGGTGAAGATTATGTATGAGCAAAAATAAATTTATATTTAAAGTTTATGTTCTTAATTTTGAGATAAATATTACATAAATATTAAATGATTTAAAGTTAGACGAAAAGTTAGTAGAATCACTGTGGCAAGTAAAATTCTCTTCTAAATAAATTTATTTTTATTTCCTTATTTTTTTAAGAACAATCCAAAGCCGAAGCTGCATGGGCGAGGATTACATTGATGAAAAAACGGACACACAATCATTCCCATCGACGTTGCCAGTGCCGGTGGCGGGATTTGAACCCGCAGCTACGATAGAGAGATTATCTGGTCACAAGGAAAGGACCAATACATACAAGTGGTGAGATTCTTTTTGGCAATGTGTGATTACAACAGGTAAACACAAACCCCGTGTTAACGTTTATTTGTTTCCATCGAAAATAAATTCCAATGTGTCTAACACTTTGAAAGGAACAGATTAATTATTTTACGCACTAAACATGCCAACAATTGAAAATAAAACATATTTGTCGAATCAAACAGATTAATATCAACAAAGATCTGGAAGAAATTAATTTAGAT
The DNA here is from genome assembly GCA_029963845.1 of Rhamnusium bicolor. Lineage (NCBI taxonomy): Eukaryota > Metazoa > Arthropoda > Insecta > Coleoptera > Cerambycidae > Rhamnusium > Rhamnusium bicolor. Next base: position 164,563 of record JANEYF010005100.1, on the reverse strand, counting down.
TTAGAGTTTGGCATAATAGTGTAAACATTTACATTATTTATGTTTATACAGACTGAATTAATTCGAACAAACATGAAAAAAAAGTAAGTTGTGAATGAAGTGATTGATAATGCCTATGGATTGCATATAACGACGATGCACGTCAATCCTCCATATCACATAAGAAATCTACATGGATATCATTTGCTTTCCTGTTCACAGCTATTCGAATTAAATCAATTCAGTTTGTATATCATGCTAATAGCTTACCATGTTGCTGTGCCTATACCTGACCCAAAATCAAATAAACTTCTGGGCTGAAATTCAGGATCTCTAGAAAAAATCTCCCCAAATAATTTTACTAAAACAGCATATTCTGCGGGTGATCGAGCCAGCAAATATAAAATTGAATTATAACTATCATATTTAATAGGTTCCCAATTATATATTTTTACTCTTAAAATATTAGCTACTTTATTTTCTACCATTTGCTTGAATCTTTTTTCTTCATCCTCATTTTTAACAACAATATGTTTACATTTATTTAATACTTGTTCTTGAACTTTCTGGGTAGTCTCTTTTATTTCTTCTCTCTCCATAGGTGGTATTCTACCTTTTAAATGTCTAGCTAATGTTGCACTTTTTACTATTAATGCTTTCACAGGATAATCTAAAAAATATGTCTGAATTTTAGCATCCTTCCAGTATTTTTTTATATATAATAGTGTTAACATGTTAAATTTCTATATATGAATTTTTAGGGTAGACAAACCAAATAAACCTCAAATTATAATAAATTGCTAACATTTTAACTTATTATTTCTACATCAACGTTTATATCGTAGATTTAAATACTTTACATAACCTGTGATAAATCAGTATAATCAATAAAAATTAAAGTTGAAAATATGCTGATTTCGAATTTTCATATATTTGGGATTACGCATTATATTACTGAAATATAAGTTAACATTTATGTATCTTAAGTCCTTATGGCATCAATGACTAATTTCGAAATTTTTTATAAGCATTAAAATCATCCATACATCATGGTAATATTTAATAAATTATTACCTTTCAGCTTTTATCAAAATTTCAACTATTCTGATGCCGAAAATGTATAGTAATAAAAATGCTTGACTGTAACATGTATCAATACATATCGAGATTCGCAGTTTGCAAATGTACAAATTGACTATGGTGTGATGTCAAATTTCAGCCTTAAGGTGCGGATCTTTGATTTAATAAATGAGACTCCGGCTAGGTGATATGCACAGAATTGCAATATTTTTTTTGTTCGCTAATCAGAGCATAGGTCAATAATTCAAGAAGCATGTTAATAATTTCAATAGGTTGATGAAGGGCATATGAATTAAAAAGTTTCAAAGGATTACAATTCAAAAATTTAATCTTATCAACATGACCTGGAGGATATAGCTAGGTTAAATAAGAATAAAAACATTTTCTCTTCATTTACAGATCTACTACTAAAATACGAGTGAGTGAATGGAATAGAGGTTAGTCTTGTAGGTACTAGTTTATAGCGAGAGGTTTCAAATATTACAATGTAATTATTATTCACGTGTTCTCTTTACTGCTATGCTATAAGGCAAATAAAATATAAATTAAGTCTAAATTCAGCAATCGCCAAATATCATGCCTTATTTCATAGCCTAATGGAATGTATGGCATAAAATCATATCCAAAAAAACTGTAATCAGAAGACTATTTCAAAGAATTTAAAATAACGACTTTACTATCCTGTATAATTTATTGTAACAATTACATGCAAAATTTAAATTTCTAAAAAATATTACCTACCTTCTATTACATTTTCAACTGCTTTAACAAAAGTATCTGGAATTAAAACAATCTTGGGCGTCATAATTCCTGGATGTTTTTTTGGTTTAAAAGAATTATTATTTATGCTAGTTAGTACATTTTCATCAGCTATAACCACAGGCTTAGTTTTAACCGAGTACTGAAACAAAAATCAATGTTTTATGAAAACAAAAATCATTGATTAATATTACTTACCTTTCGAAGTAAAATTAGAAGATGCGATATTTTAAAAGAAATCATGCTTTGTGAACCAAATAATACTATTTAATTTTAGATTAAAAATCAGAAAGTCGAGCAAAATAAACAATAAATAAGGTTAAGTTCAAAATCAGTTCTTCTTCTTCTAAAAGGGTAGTTTAACACTGACCTAAATAATTAGACCTGATAGTAGTATTTTATTTGCTCTGTGGATCAGGTCACTTCTGATCTAGATTAATTGAGTCAGCTGTTTACATGTTTTATTAACTGATCTGAAATTAAAAGTGACCAAGTTGGTTCCTCCCTTGCCGATGCTGCTCTACCCTGGATGAAAGAATCACATGTGATCTTTAGATCAATAATGTAGTGGGATAAGAATAGCGGCAAACGGTTGACCGTTTTGCATGTCGCAACAATAAATTTGCATATTTTTCATAAAAAAATATCGTTTTTGCAATTACTATATTTCATAACATAAAAGTAATTAAGGTCTTAGGAAAGGAAAATGTCAAGTTGGTTTCTGAATCATCTGTTTTCATTTTTTTTTTTTTTTAGAATAATTTATAAGAACCTACGTAAAACCAGAGACGCATATTACACTTATACGTCTCTGGTAAAACCGATAAAACATAAATATATACAATTAACGAGTACCTCCCAAATATGCATGCACGATCGACATCCGAGGCTGCTGTACGTTTTATTTGGACTCGTGCAGGTCACTGCTAACCAGATCAAATGTGATCAAGTGAACTGACCATCGGTGCAAATAAAATACTAATGGTAATGGTAATGGTGGGGGAGGCTGACGCCTGGCAAGTAGGCCACAGACGGGCCCTTTTTACCAACCCCCAGCTGTCCCCTCAGCCATGTGCTTCTCTTGCTCCCTCATCGAATCTTTCCGACCTTCTGATGAAGGTCAGGATGTCACTCATTGCGAGGGAGCTCATCTCCTCCCTTAGAAGCGCCTCAGAACCGAAGATACTATGTCTCAGGCGCCCAAACGCTTCACATTGTCCCAGGAAGTGGTAAGATGTCTCTTCATCACTCCTGCATCTTGGACATGTAGGGTCTTCCTCAATACCTATCAATGATAGATGCCTCTTAAGTCTGCAGTGGCCTGTCAGAACACCGATTAAGAGATTCAGAGTCTTACGACTCCGTCCCAGCAACCAGGCCGATCTCGATTTGTTCGGCCCCGTCACAAAATCTCGGGTTTGCCTGCAGGCCCTGTTGGTCCTCCAGTGCGTCCAGTGTCTCGTGGGCCCACTCATTGAGGGCCGTTGTGACCTGCCTTCTTGAAATACCTAACATAGGCTCAGGCCCGTGACAGGGTTCCTCGGCTCCGAGTCTAGCCAATTCATCGGCCTTCTCGTTGTCTGGAACTCCCAGATGTCCCGGGACCCATACCAGTCTCACTTGTTTATGCCTGGCCAGCTCTTCTAGGGCATCCCCACACTCCTGGACGAGAGCTGATCTCGTCCTGGGGAAGCACACCGCCTTTAGAGCAGCTTGGCTGTCGGAGCAGATGTATATTATCTGTTCCGCCCCATTCCTAACCTCAGCCCTACCTGCCACCGCTAGGATGGCGTAAACCTCTGCCTGGAAGACCGTGGTGTACGAGCCTAGAGCAAAGCTCTCCTGTACTTCTTTGCCTTCCAGATATATTCCCGCCCCGGAAGACGATCTAGTGGCCAGCCGAGATCCGTCTGTATAACACACCAGAGAGTCCGGGCGGAAGTCAATTCTTCCTTCACTCCACTCCTCCCTACTAGGAAGAGTGAGAGTGTAATTCCTTTCCAACCTTAGCTGATCTTTCGCTTCTCTCACCTTCAGGACAGAGAGAGGGATTTCCCTCTTCGTCAGTCCAGCAATTGCTGCGTGACCTTCAGCTCTGCCTGAACACTGCCAGCTCCCGGAATCCCGCATTCTCAGATAGGCCGCCATAGCCTCCCTCTTTATCCACGAGGGAAGCGTTGGCAGGCCTAGCAGAACCTCCAGAGCAGCTGTCGGTGTCGTCCTCATTGCGCCAGTGATCCCTAGGCAGGCTAGTCTCTGGACTTTTGCCAGCTTTCGGGACGTCATCGCTCTGTCCACGCTCGGCCACCAGACCACGGATCCATATTGGAGCCTAGGCCTGATGACCGCCGTGTACAGCCAGTGTAGGATCCGTGGGTTGAGGCCCCAGTTCCTACCTACCGCTCGGCGCAATTGCCAGAAGGTCGCAGTCGACTTTTTGATGACGTTGTCGATATGCGGCCCCCATGACAGTTTGCTATCTAGGGTCACTCCCAGGTACCTAACCTCCTGCACAAGCGCAAGAGGTTTACCGTACATTGTTGGTGCCCTAAAATCCTCTATTTTTCTTCTCTTGGTGAATAGGATCATCTCAGTCTTAAATGGATTGACTGAGAGACCTGTTTCGCCGCACCATCTTTCTATTATTCTACAAGCTACCTGCGTTCTGTTGCAGACGACATTTAAGAAGCGGCCGGTCACTAGGACCAGCCCGTCGTCCGCATATGCCTGCGCATAAAATCCTTCCGAAGTTAGGCGCTCCAAGAGACCATCCATTATTAGACACCATAGATGGGGTGATAGGCAGCTGCCTTGTGGATAGCCGCCCCTCACCCGACGTCCAATTGGCAGTCTCCTAAAGCAGCACTAACTCGTCTCTCTTCCAGCGCAGATTTCACCCATCTGACCAGTACTGGAGCAGTACCTCTAGTGCGAAGGGCATCGCAGATAGTAGTAGTCCTTGCTTTATCAAAGGCACCCTCTGTGGTGGATTGGCCCAAATAAAACGGAAACTACTATTAACTTTTATTGTACATAAAAATGACACTGTTTCCATTTGACAATTCGTACAACAAACTTCAGAATGCCAACTTAAACTTCTAGATTAAAAACTAACTTAAACGCGGTACATTCAAATACACTACATATATCCTCCTGCTATGCAAAATAAATTTCTACAAATCTAACCTAGTCGGTTTCTTAATTGTTCTCTTAGGTCTTACATTTACATTAGTTTCTGCTTCTGGCAAAACATTCTTAGGTCTTACATTTACATTAGTTTCTGCTTCTGGCAAAACATTCTCCTTAGCCACTATAGACTCTTCCTTAGAAACAATTTGACTAGAGTCTATATTATTCTCTAAATTTCCATTTCCTAAGTTCCCCTGCTCCTTTACATCTCTAGCTAACTTACTTTCTACTTCTGAATTTATAATTTCATTTTGATCTTTACTAAAATTATGTTCTAGGTTCACTACGGTTTCAGCGCTTGTGATTAAATCATTTCCATCTATTTCTTTCTCACTCTCAATCTTTCTGCACCTTTCATAATAATCACCTTCTTTTATTAACTGGTCAGTATGTCTTTTCCATACAACATCCTCATCGACTACTCTAACAAAATATGTCCTTTCACCTAAAACTTCCTCAATCACTGCCTTTTTCCAACCTTTTTTATTCGGATTTCTATAGTCCCTTGCAAAAACTGATTCATTCTCTCTAAATATGATGTCTCTGCTACCCTTAAAATTTTCCACCAATTTATTTCTATAATCATTTGTTTTTGTTTTTAACAAATCTAAAGTTGTCTTAACTTCTCTATTCATTAATCGGTAAGTAGGAGTTTCCTTTGTTGCACAATGAACTGTATTACGGTAAGTAAATAGATATCTCGATATTAATGAAGAAGTGGATAAATTTGAATTTTTGCTATCTTTAATACATTTGTAAGGAGGACCTGTTTTATGAGTAATACCATTCCTTTCACAAAATATTTTAAACTCACCTGACGTGAATTGTGGACCATTGTCTGAGACAATTATTTTTGGTAAACCAAACCTAGCGAAACAATCACGCAATTTATCTAAAGTATTATTTACACTTGTATGATTCATCTCATAAACCTCTGGCCATTTACTATATGAATCCGTTAACAAAAAATACATTTTACCCTTTATAGGACCCATAAAATCGATATGTACTCGTTCAAATGCTGCTTTAGATTCCTCCCACAATTTTAATACTGTTTTTACCGGTTCTGACCTAAATGTTAGACAAATATTACAAGACTTTCCCAGACTCTCAATATCCTTATCCAGCCCTGGCCACCAAAAGTATCCTCTGGCTCTTGACTTCATCTTTACTATCCCAATATGCGTAGAATGTAATTCCTCTAATAAGCATTTTTGGATCTTATATGGTATTACAATCCTATAACCCCACATTATTAAACCGTCTTGTAAATATAATTCATTTCGCCTCACAAAGTAATTTTTTAAACGTAAATCAGAATTTATATTTTCCGGCCAACCATTTTCTATATAATATTTCACTTTTCCCAATATTTCATCTTTTCTAGTTTCTGCCTGAACCTTATTATTGTCAACTGATATTTCGTTTAGAAAATTTAAATATTCTAATTCATAGTCTTTATCATCTCCCTCAATTGGTAAACGTGATAGTCCATCGGCTTCATTTAATTCGCCTTTTACAAACTTTAACTTGTAATTAAATTCAGATAAATATACTGCCCAGCGTTGAATTCTACCTGCTGCAACTTCAGGTAATGCTTTACTTTCTCCGAATAATGATAATAAATTCTTATGATCTGTTACAAGTTCAAACTCTCTGCCCATTAAGTATTGTGAAATTTTTTTTACTCCCCAATATAGCGCTAAAGCCTCTTTCTGTATCATTGAATAATTCTGTTCGGCTTTCATTAACATTCTGCTTGCAAAACCTATCGGTCTCTCTGAACCGTCTTCCATCATATGTAATAAAACTGAACCTAAACCCACTTTACTGGCATCACAGACTAATTTAATTTTTAAATTTGGATTAAAATGAATTAAAACTATATCCGACGTAATAGCACATTTTATTTTGTTAAAAGCTTGTTCACATTTTGAATCCCAATCAAATTTAACATTTTTCTGCAATAAGTTATACAAAGGACTTAATATATCACTCAAATTTTTAATAAATTTGGCATAATAATTTATAGAACCCAAAAACGCTCGTAATTCACTAACATTCGTAGGTCTTTTCATTTCTGTTATTGCTATAACCTTATTCACGTCTTTTTCTAACCCTTCTTTACTTATTATATGCCCTAGATATTTAATATTTTTCCTAAAGAATTCACATTTATTTTTATTCAATGTTAAACCGGCTGCTCTTAATCTTTTCAATACTTCTTTTAGATTTTCAATATGCTCTTTCCTACTTTCCCCTGTAACTAATATATCATCTAAAAAGTTTATACAACCTTTACATCCTAATAAAATTTTCTCCAAAATATTCTGAAAAATCTGGCATGCTGGCTTTGTACCATATGGTAAACGATTTACTTTAAAAATTCCCTTATGAGTACTCCAAGCTAATAATTCCCTAGAATTCTCTCCCAACTCTAACTGATTATAAGCACACGTCAGATCTAATTTAGTAAACTCGCTGCCACCTTGTAGTGCATTAAATAAGTCCTCAACTCTCGGTAATGGATGGTTACAATCATCTAGATATTTATTTACAGTTAATTTATAATTAGCACATAAACGCATTGAACCGTCTGCTTTAATTACCGGTACTAAAGGTGTACCCCACTTACTATTATCTACTTTTGTAATCACTCCTCTTTCTTCTAATATTTTTAGCTCATTTTCAATTTTCTCTTTATACGCATAAGGAATTGGTACTGGTTTCTTAAAAATACCAGAAACATCATCTTTCAACTTTAATTCAATTTTTTCAAACGTGTATTTACCTAATTTATTTGCAAAAACATCTTTAAATTCTTCTAAAATTATATCCACACACTCGTCTCTTTCAACACCCATTTTATTCATGTTACATTCAAAACTCAAATTAAAAACTTTCATTAAATCTCTTCCAAATAATGGTTTCTGACAATCACTTTCGATTACCAATAACTTTATTACTTTACTCTGATTATTATATGTCATATTAACATTAATAACCCCTAATGGCCTTAAAACATTACCATTATAAGTTCTTACTTTAATATCTGTCTTTTCTAATTTAATGGTAGAAAACCATTTCCTAAAAAGAGTACTAGATATGACTGAAGCACCAGCCCCTGTATCTAACTCCATCTTTACATTAATTCCATTTAATAATACCTCAATTTCAATAGCTTTCACTCTATCCTCTGTATTTAAAGAAAACATTGATATACTATCTAAATTTTCACATTCATTTTGTTTATCTTCCTCTAAATAATTATTTTTTTTAAATTTACAAACAATAGCTAAATGCCCTACTTTTGAACAAATTTTACATTTATAAGTTTTAAATTTACATTTACCAAAATCGTGATTCGATTTGCCACATGAAAAACACTTTTTTTGTACCTTCATCCTTAGTTTTCCTCTGATTTTCTTTTTTGTCTTCCTTCTTCCGAAAACTTATTTTATGTATTTCTTCCGTCTGTTCTTTAGCACTCGCTTCTTTCTTTACTGCAATTTCCAATAGTTCTTGAACTTTCTTTGTCGCCTCTTCCTCGCAAAGTCTATCTAAAATTTTTCCTTTTTTTCAAACCCGTAATAAATCTATCTTTTAAAATTTCTTCCAATAGATTCCCAAAACTGCATGGAATCGCTAAATTTTTAATCCTAGCGTACCATTCATTGATGGACTCGGTTGCATTCTGCCTAGCTTCGTAGAATTCAATTCTCTTTCTGAAAGTCGACACTCGTGGTGAAAACTGCCTTTTTAATAAACCACAGAGTTCATCAAACGATTTATTCTTGGGTAAAACCGGATCACAAAGATCTCTTAATATTCTATAGGTGTGAGAGCCAATCACCGTTAATAAAACTGCCACTTTGCGGTCTTCGTCTATGAAATTTGCTATAAAATACTGCTCTAGCCTTTCCAAATATAAACTAAAATCTTCCGTACTGTTGTACTCCGGCACCTTGCCGATATTACTCGAAGTAATGTATAAAGTCTGCTGCTGTTGCGACCCTCCTTGAGCCATCGTAGCTTCTCCATTTTGCCCCCCTTGGACCTGTTCCTTATTTGCAAACATGCTTAACCTCTAAGAATTTTCTTCTTGACTTTTTCACAAAAAAAATATTTCACTCACAGCAATTCCTAACGTTAAATCTTTTTGTTTTTAATCCTCGTCGCCAAAAATGTGGTGGATTGGCCCAAATAAAACGGAAACTACTATTAACTTTTATTGTACATAAAAATGACACTGTTTCCATTTGACAATTCGTACAACAAACTTCAGAATGCCAACTTAAACTTCTAGATTAAAAACTAACTTAAACGCGGTACATTCAAATACACTACACCCTCTATATCAAAAAATATTACTAGGGTGACCTCCTTATGCAGGAGGGCCCTTTCTACCTTATGCACGACGGCGTGAAGGGCTGTCTCCGTGGACCTCCCTCGCCTATATGCGTGCTGATTCTTGTGGAATGGGTACCTGGCTAGGTCCCCTTCCAACAGATATCTGTCCACTATCCTTTCCAGTGCTTTTAGCAGGAAGGACCTGAGACTGATCGCCCTAAACGATTTGGCAGCTGTTTAGTCCTTTTTTCCCACTTTGGGGATGAAGACCACTTTAGCTGACCTCCAGGTCAGGGGAATATATCCCAGTGCCAGACTGGCCACAAATATTCCTCTTAAATGCGGTAGAAGAATATCCAGGCCCTTCTGAAGCAGAACTGGGAAGATCCCGTCTGGCCCCGCTGCTTTAAAGGGCTCGAACTCATTCACTGCCCAGACTACAGCTCCGTCCTTTACAATCTCCTCGGCAAGCCGCCAGTCAACTGGTGGCATCGGCCGCTCCGAGGGTACGACAGGGCGTTCGCCCGGGAAGTGAACCTCTAAGAGGTGTCTTAAGACTCCTCCCTAGAAGTAGTCCAAGTCCCATCTTGCCTTCGTAGTGATCCTATTGTCTCCCTTGTCTCGCAGCTGAGTATTTTCATCAGTCTGGCGGTTTCCGGTAGGGAGTTCATTTCCCCACAATACTACCGCCAGCTTTCTCTCTTGCTACGCCTTAGTTCCTTTTTAAAATTTCTCCTAGCCTCCTTGAAGTCGTCCCATGAGGAATCCGTCCCTCTCTTGACGGCTCGATTGTTAGCACGTCTGGCCGTCCGGTGCAGGTCATCAAGCGACCTACTCCACCATCGGGCCCTGCGTACTCCCACCGCCTTGAGTGGGCAGGCTTCCTCATATGCTGAGACTATATGACTTTCTAGGCTAGCTACCTTTATGTCCAATTCCTCAGGGGAGATAATCCTCCCCCCCGGTTCGTCTTGAAGACTTGCCAGAGTAAGGAGATACCTCTCCCAGTCAGTTTTCCTTGGATTTCTTCGGAGGGTGTCCTCTGTCCTATCGGACCCAATCTCGAATCTAATCATCCTGTGATCAGACATCTAGATATCCTGAGTTACCCTCCAGTCAGAATTTTTTTTTCCATCAAACTTTGAGAAACCAACGTAATATCTATCACCTCCTGGCGGATACGGTTGATAAACGTTGGCTCTTTTCCTCTGTTCATAACCTGTAGGTTCGGCGACGCCAGGTACTCTAGTAGAGCCTCGCCCCGGGTGTTGACATCGGAGCTGCCCCACACTATATGATGAGCATTGGCGTCGCATCCAATTATTAATGGAAGACCTTCATTCCTTGCAAATGTGACTATATTTTCTAATTCCTGAGTAGGCGGTAGTCGCACGTTATCATATGGGAGATAAATACTGCTAACTACTACCTTATATTTAATATCTCTTACCTTATATTCTAGGACGACTGTTGTAGCATCCTTGGTTCCAAGTTGGGGCAGTGGCACTAACTGCAGATCCTTGGAGGCTACTATACAAGTTCTTGGTCGGTCGTCCTCTCCTTCCTTTCCGACTATCACCTGGTAGCCGGACATTCCTAATCCCCCTTACTTGATTCCTAAAAACGTAGGGTTCCAGAATTAGTACAATTTCTCCAGTTTTACCTGTCAAGATGTTCACCAGTTCCCCAGTGGCATCCTGACTGTGCTGGAGATTTATTTGACTCACCCGCAATAGGTCCATGGGGGGATCTGCATGGTACGGGTTGGGTGACCTATTTCCCCTTTCTCCTCGGTCGGCCTCGACATGTCGACCCCGGAAGGCCCCCTGGCGAGTGGCTCCACTCCAAGCCGATAACCTGCGTACTGTCAAAGTTACCAGCTCATAGTAGAGCACCCACCCGGCGCCCTCCAGGTGTCTGATCGTGTCTTGGCCAACCATGAAGATCAGGTGCCACCCACCAGGATCTCCTGTTGTCTCCAGATGCCGCCATGTCCCAACGTTGAGGGAGCGGTTCTGGAGAGCCAACACTCTAAGAACTCGGCTAAGGTCGACCTCTTGGCTTCTCAGCCAGAAGCCAACCCTCTCCGGCCATGGGGCATCAGCCGCTCGCAAAGCGCGGAAGCTGACGTCTCCCTCGACCAGAGTTGCCCAGTCCTCTAGGAGCCAACGTCTGGAGATTTCATCCTCAGCAGATATCAGGAACCAACCCGGTTCTACCCGGCCCGAGTTCCTGAAATGAAGTTCCGGACCCTGAGCACCCCCTTCGGGGCCCGCCATGGTCCGCAACATCTCCTCCACCAGATGTCCTCTCAGACGCTCTGCCTCTTCAGGTGTGATAGTACCAGCCTCGCGGCTAGACATTATAACGACCTGATTTTCTCTCCTGGCAGCAGAACTATAGCTGGCCAGTTGTGGTCCGGCCCCCGAAGCCCGCAGGTTTGCAGCCCCTGTGCTTCCCCTAAGTAAGGGAGACACATGGACCGCATCACCTGCTGGCCTCAAGGGTGTCCGGACCGCCCTGGCCCGCTTGTTCCGCCGCTCTGGAGGGGTGGTCTTCTCCGCGACCCTCTGCCGCTTGGAGCCCTTGGTCGGAGGCTGAGTAGTTGGAAGTCTTTGCTGACTCCCAGGTTCCTCTACCCCCTCCACCGAAGCTGGAGCAGAAGGGAGTGAGATGGGTTGCCTTTTGGCTTCTCTTCTTTCCTCCCTTCTTGCCCACCTTGCCTTAGGGCCCCTCGTGTTAGAGGGTCGGTCTCTATACGCCTCTATACTAAGATTATGTATATACGCTTCACGCATCTATTTGAGCATGCAAACATATGGGCGCAGTTATTTTGATGGTCATTTGTTAATACCTACAAATTTGACTAATCAAGTATAAGGAAGTTTATTTTGTATTAAGAGTTGCCTAATTTCATTTGGCTTGACTTTTAGGAAAACATTTGTTTTAAGAGAGTGAAAGCAGTAGTTTCAATTTGTATTTTTATTTCGCATTTTTGATAAATTTTTACATGTGATTTGTAGATATTAAAAGATTATGAAGTAGGTACAAAAAAATATTCACAATCACTACCGTAGCCGCGCGTGGCGTGTAAAGGTTCCTGACATCAACTGCAGTACTGCTGTCAAACGCCGGAATCGCTGCATGCCCCATATACGGGATTTCGGCCTATATCCACCGACATAATGTGGCGTTATGAGTGCTATATTACTATCTATAAGGCACTCGTACGGGGTAGAGAAGACACCAGGACTATCTTACATTCCCGGAGATATTGAGTCCGTTGTCGAGAACGAGAAATGCAGTATTTCCAGGCTAATTCAAACCAACAAATCGGATAGTTCTTTTCGACCATCAACTCAAAGTCATGTATGTCATCGAGTTCTCGGCACATACGGAGAGGAACATCACTTTGAAGGGAGAGAAAAAAACGGACTAAATATCGCGATCTCCGGTACGAGCTCCAAGTGCTGTACCCAGGCTACTCAGTAAAAATGGTCGTCCTAATAATCGGTGTACTCGGAGGGATAAGGCCTACGTTGTTCTCGGAACTGAAGACCATACTGGCCTGCCAAAAATCAGCAGAGTGACTAGCAGGCCAAATGTAAAAGGCGATCGTACTGGGTTCAATCCGTCTGCATAGGGCACATGATTCTGGAATCTACAGTCACTGACCCAGCGGGATGTGAGGAGTAACTGCAGATAATTTGCTGGCGCTCCTCCCGTGAGGGTCGGAGGCCACGGGAGGATTGTTCAGCCGCGGGAACCAGAAAAAAATTCTATTTACCCACAAAATAAACTACAAAGCATTGAAAAATTACACATTTACAATAATGGCAAATAAATACCCACCCATGAAAAGTAAACCAGATGGATATTAATCATCACCTATAAAGTAATGTATATAGTTATAATAATTTCTATAATAAAGGAATTACAAGTACACGTATACATGAACGTACACACACATTACATATCTAATATACTCATATATTCATACACTAATTCTGAATAGTGGAAAAATATTTACATAAAGAATGAAAAATAACCTCATGACCTTACATTCCAACTAACCGTCAGGGGCGAAATATTAGTCCCTATATGAAAAATGTGTTATATTAAATAAAACAAAACTCTGGCTTTACTAACTATTTCTGAAGACAACAAAGATATTAGTTTTGGACAAACAGAAAACAACCTCTTGAGCTCATTTTTGAAATAACCGTCTGGGTTATTTGACTCCCCCTACACACATAAAGTATTATTAAAAATAAGTCGTCATTCTGACGTTGTACTTTATTTCCGAAAAGCGGAAAAATCCTAATTTCGGACCGGAAAAATAACCTCAAGAGCTTATATTCCAAAGAACCGTCGGGGATGAGATACTCATCCCTATACGGAAAATGTGTTATATTAATTAAAACAAAATTCTCACGTTATACACTATTTCTGAAGACAGAAAAGACATTCGTATTGAACAAGAAAAACAACCACTAAGGCTCATTTTTGAAATAACCGTGTTGGTCCAGATAATCACCCCCCACACTAAAAATAAGTCGTCATTCTGACGTTGTACGTTATTTCTGAAAAGCGGAAAAATACCGATTTGGGCCCGGAAAAATAACCTCAAGAGCTTATATTCCAAATAACCGTCGGGGATGAGATATTCACCCCTATATGAAAAGTGTGTTGTATTAAATAAAACAAAATGCTGACGTTATTTGGAATATAACAACAACGGTTATTTGGAATATAAGCTCTTGAGGTTATATTTCCGGTCCGAAATCGATATTTTTCCGCTTTTCAGATAGGTATACTACAACGTCAGAATGATGGACTTATTTTTAGTATAACATTATATGTGTAGGGGGGTGAATATCTGGACCAAGACGGTTATGGTTGTTTTCCTTGTTCAATACGAATGTCTTTTCTGTCTTCAGAAATGGTGTATAACGTCAGAATTATGTTTTAATTAATATAACACATTTTTCGTATAGGGGTGAATATCTCATCCACCACGGTTATTTGGAATATAAGCTCTTGAGGTTATTTTTCCCCTCTGCAGAAATAACGTACAACGTCAGAATGATTACTTATTTTTGGTAATACTTTATGTGAGGGGGGGGTGAATATCTTTACCCAGAAGGTTATTTCAAAAATAAGCTATAGAGGTTTCTTTCTTATCCAAAACAGATATCTTTGTTGTCTTCAGAAATAGTCAGTAACGTCAGAATTTTGTTTTATTTAATATAACACATTTTTCATATAGAGGTGAATATCTCGCCACTGACGGTTAGTTGGAATGTATGATTTTGGGGTTATTTTTCATTCTTTATATGAATATTTTTCCACTATTCAGAATTACTACTCTACAACGTCAGAGTTGCGTGTTTCGAATATGTTAGTTGTTTTATATAGGGGGTGGAAATTTTGACCGTGGTGGTTATTTGAATAAGTTGTTTTTCTTTTATAAATCATGCTTTTTTCTGTCTTTGGTATTACTTAAACGTCAAAATCATTTGTTTTGAATATATTATCGATTATTTTGCGTAAGTTATTTTTAACTTCTTTTCCCTAGCCCCCACAATTTTTAAATTTAGTTTTAATATGATATTAAGATTATTGCTACAATTTTGATGTTCATAATTTATCTAATAATGATGTCTAAATAAAAGTAAAGAGCTTTTTACTTTCGTAAATTCTACTTATTTGGTCAACTGTATAAAATTAAACCTCAGATTTAAATCTGAATCTAACTTCAACTACATACATACATTCTATTTCGCTGTCAAATAGGTTAAAATTATCTGCAATTTCAGTTTTATTTGTTAAGTTCTCGTTTCGAATTTTTCTTTGTTTTACGTCACTTTTTGAAAATATCTGTCCTTCTATATTTTTAATCGTCTTGCATAAATTATTAGAATTGTTTTTATTTTTTTCGATAATAGTAGTTAATTTTAGTTATTTTTAAAGGGTCATTCAACTTGTTTCTATATGTACGAAATTTATTTGCGATTACAATATTAGAGAGTTATCGCAGGTATATACCGTATTTTCTGGTGCGTTATTTTGACATCTAAGCATGCGCATATTTGTTATGGGTTCCGCTAAATGTTATCTAGCTTAACGTACTCCCTTATCTACGAACGAATATCGTTGGTCTTTTACGTCCACCTTAACTCTCGGTTGGCCTCGGGCCTAGCTTCAGGGAAGTTCATTTTCACAAATTACAGTTTGTTTGGTGACAACTTAACCTATATTGTCGTTTTATTGACTTTTGTATAAAGTATTTTAAATTTGATAAATAGATTTTACAGCACTTATAAGTTAGAAATTACGTTTCATGTTTCGTTCGTATTCTGCGTGCGATAACTCTTGTTTGGCAAAACGCTAAATTAGTACGTTATTTAAATAACGTTAACGGATAACGCATACCGTATTCGTTATGGTTAATTTGCGATAACTCTCTATTAAGTATCTGGGTTTTTTTTTATAGAGTTGGTCCTTTTTGTTTATTGACTTTATCATACCACCGGTGATACAATCATTTCTTTTCGTTTTCCTTTCGTTTCCTTGACTTTTACAATTTTCTTATTGGTGCATATTGATTTATTTTACTTTTTAAATTATTTACAAATAAATCCGTTAGATCAACATTATCCTGATTGTGTGAAATTCCAAGATTCTTTTTTAAGTAAATCATTCAATTTTATTTTATTTACAAAATATTTATAAGTTTTATCAGTATTTATAGATTCTTAGGATTTCATAATGGTCACTTATATTTGTTTTAAATTTGTTATCGGGACAAATGATTTACCAATGTTTGTTTTTAAAAATATGTGATGATAATCTAAAATATTAATATTTATGTCACCTACACCTATTAGAATGTCACTTATTAGAATTTCCGTATCGTTTTTTTTTTGTTTTTATTGACTAAATATTCTCATAAATTTTTATTAAATGTACTGCAACATAAATCGGGGGAACCGTAAATAGTTGTAATATGAATTGAATTGAAATTTTCAATTTCTAAGCTTATAACTCTAGTGGTGTCAAAGTCGATTATATTATATAAGTATAATTTAATGTAGATTTTATACAAATTAAGTACCTACGTCCCATCATTTTGATTATAATTTCCTTCACTGTATGTAAAATCGTAATTAGAAATTTTTAAAGCTAATGGATCTAATAATTTCCACGTTTCAGTTTCTGTTTCCAGTAGTCTTGCTGGAGACATTGATATTTGATTACTATCTGAATTTTCTTTTTCTTTTCGTATGGTTCATTGTCATTGGTCTGGGTTGGATAATTTACTTCCTCTGTTTTTATTATTTTCTTTGTGTTGGGAGTTGTCGGTTCACTTCTTATCTGCTACTTGTCATTTGATGATTTTCCTTGTTTTTCTTGCTTATCAGGTGGGGCAATAGTGCGTCCGACTTCGATATGTGGAGTTCTATGATAGCGAGATTTGATTTAAAAACATAAATGAACTAGACAAAAAAAGTCTATAACCGGAAATTATTTTCGAATATACAGGGTGGGCCGATCTACAGGATTAACTAAAATTTTTTAAATGAAATATCAGAACATTTTTGAAACCTCTTTGTGGCCTCCATCCACTCCTGTATTATTATTGACTCTCTCCCAACCATTTAGATGTAATGATTTTTTTTGTTGAATTTATGCCATTTACACGTGTATATTAAAAAAAATCACTACAGTCACAATTAACGATTCTAAGAAAAAAACATATTAGTACCAGTTATCAGACATCTGTGTGATGACACTAAGCCATTTCCTAAAATATACAGGGTGGCCAAAAATTATTTTTAAATTTACAACTGTTTTACTAAATTTTTCTCAATTTTTTTCAAATGAAATATTTTTGGATGTTGTGATGTAGAATTGAAAAACGAACATTTTTTGTACGTACATTCCTATGGCTATTTGTAACCATTTTCGATTTATTGAACAATAACTGCAAAATTCAACAATAAAAATTAAATATATATATATATATATATATATATATATATATATATATATATATATATATACATATATTTACATATATATATATATATATATATATATATATATATATATATATATATATATATATATATATATATATATATATATATATATATATATATATATATATATATACATATATGTATTTGTAATTCAAGAGAAAATATTATAAAAAGTGCTCCACATGTTGCCCATTTTGATTGACACACATTTCTATGCGTCTTTGGAATGAGGTTTCTACTGTTCATAAAATTGCCCGTTACTTCTAAAAGCATTTATTATCCTTTCCTTTAAATTTTCAATAAATTGAAAATGGTCACAAATAGCTATAGGAATGTATATACAAAAAATGGATGTTCCATTTGAAAAAATTTAGAAAATTCAGTCAAAAAGTTGGCCACCCTGTATACTATTAGGAAGTGAAAATGTCTGAGTGTCATCACACATATGTCTCATAACTAGTACTAACACATTTTGTCTTAAAATCGATAGTTGTGATTGTAGTGAAATGTTTAATACACTTGTAAATGGTATAATTTCAAAAAAAAAAAAAAAATCAGTACATCCAAGTGATTGGGAGAAAGTTAATAATAATACAGGAGTGAAAGGAGACCACAAAGAGGTTTAAGAAAATGTTCTGATATACATGGCATTTCATTTAAAAAAATGTTTCTTGACCCTGTAGAATCATCTTGGCTCACCCTGTATATTCGAAATATTTCCCGTTATAGACTTTTTTGTCTAGTTTACTTATGTTTATAAATCAAGTTTCTAGCTATCATAGAATTCGAGATATCGAAGTCGGACACACTATTGCCCTACCCTGTATATTTATTTACACAGTGTACCAAAGACAAAGAGCAATATTTAAGAATGCTGCTCATTCTGAACAAACAACCCAGGTAGCAAGAGCACGTGAAAATGACGTGAAACAATGGTCACCGAGTGACGAGAAATGACTAGTTGAATGACGTAAATATGACGTGAAAATGTCCTCCTAATGTCTTGGACCGATGACGTTGATTACTTGACGTTAATTTCACGTCATTTATTAGACGTTATTTTGACGTCTTCTTCAAGTTATATTTGGTACCCCCCTCCCAGGTTTTCAGTAATACAGATAAAACTATTAGTATTTAGTTTATACATATATTGAAAAAATCTATTACTATATAAAATTTATGTTTATATAACATACTACATATTCAAAAAAATAAATGTTTATTCTATCTTACTATCATATACTAAACTGTGAATAATAGGTATTGCTACAGAATTTTCGTTAAACGTCAAAACAACATATTTGCCATATATTTCACTAATAGGCCAGAGTAAACACAGAACACAAAAGGTCGTAAAAGCCTGGGAATTCACAGTAGTCTGTGGTAAGATGGACTGCGCGCGCATAAGCTGTACCTACACCGATTGGTTAATATTAATCACGTTGTTCAGAACTTCGAACGTAGTTGCGCTCATGT
Organism: Rhamnusium bicolor; assembly: GCA_029963845.1. Lineage (NCBI taxonomy): Eukaryota > Metazoa > Arthropoda > Insecta > Coleoptera > Cerambycidae > Rhamnusium > Rhamnusium bicolor. The sequence continues at coordinate 145,685 of JANEYF010005100.1, read as the reverse complement.
CTGGTTATACAGCGGTACTTTTGAAATCGATGGGATATAGGGTACGAAATTTATATCACAAAAATTATATGATGAATGGCTGTGACGTGCAAATATTAAAAATGTTCTTAGAAGTAATAAAATATTTGTGCAAAAGTTATATAGGCAAATGTTTTGCTTTTGCGCAAAGACAAATTAAAAACAATATTTTTGCATGCCTTTGATTATTCTCTTTGGAAACTGTTAAAAAAAATACAGGTAATCTTGTAATGATGGCAATATGTCACGTGCGAAAATGCCGCTTCGTTCCATATTGTATATGACTTTGATATATAATAATAGCACCGAAAAAAGACGACAATATGACGTGTTATATAACGTGATATACAGCACGTCATTTTAACGTCATTTATAAGACGTCATTATGTCGTCGATTTTTGGTTCACTGACGTCTTATGACCAGTAATCACCAGATATTGACGTCATTATGACGTACCCTTGCTACCTGGGAAAGGTATAATTATATATTATTTACCTCAACCTTTCTTTACAAATCAATCTTCTCTAAGTTCTTCTTCTGTAAATTGTATATCAAATAAAATAACTGCCATCCTTCTAAAAGTTGTACAAATGTTTTCAATCTTATTTTTTCACATGGGGTTAGTCTAGATACCCTTATATTCAAATATGTTATAAAAAGTTAAACAGAAAAATAGTTGATATTAAAATAATGTAATTTGAAATTGTGTGTTAAGGGGCCTAGTCGGGAAAAAGCTTATTAATATATTAACATATTGCAAACTAAGAAAAATACTTTGGAATTTTTTTTACCAGAACAGTGTGTCTTATTTAAGATAAATACAACTCCATAACTTTATTATTTGTCAGTGAATTACACTTTTTTTCATATATATGAAGCTTATAAAGCTTTATTAAATTAGTAAACTACATTTTATCTTGAGTAAAAAACTAGCCTACTACGATTAAAAATAAGCGCAAAAAATACAAAAACATATTAGGCATTTTTTTTTACCAGAACATTTTATTAAGAAAAGCTATTCAGGCAGAATCACCCCGAAAGGCCAAATACAAAATTTGGTCGAAAATTTCGTCAAAATAATTATTTTTTCATGTAGCAAGAGAAGTAGTTGTTTTATTGGTTTCTGCGATAAAAATGTATTTGAACGTTGTTTAATTTGATACCTACCTAAGATTCTTATATTAGAGCATTCAGATATAAAAGTGTAAATTATAAGAAACTATGGATAGTATATTGTTATGTTTTCATATTAGATTTGAAATGATGCTTACGTCGGTCGTATCCAAATAATTAATTTATTTTTTCTAGAAATATACATACATATTTTTCACAAATTTTAGAAATTAATTCGCTGGAACGATTCTCAAAATTTTATCTTAATTTTTTTTGATTCAGTCAAAAATAAAAAAAAATATTTTTTTCAACGCGATTTTTTTTTGTTTTGTTTTTAACCAAATTGTGGATTTGATCTTTCAGGATGATTCTAAACAACTTTTCTTAATAAATTTTTTTAATAAAGTACTACTTAATACGTTTTGCATTTCTTGCGTTTATTTTTAATTACAGTAGGCTAGGTTTTTACCGAAGCTAAAATATATTTTACTCATTTAATAGAGCTTTACAAGGTTTCATAAAAAAAATTTTCAAATTCACTTACATAATAAAGTTACTGAGGTGTATTCACCTGCAGTAGGACACACTAATATATCAATTCATTTTTATATTATAGGTATCTATAGCGTTTACATGGCAGTCCTTACTGAGAATGGCAACAAAGGTCCAAAGTAGCACGCCCAGTTGTAATTTGGTCGCGCCAACGTTGTGACAGCTTAAAGATGTAATAAATATAAGTCAAAGCCTGTACCGCTTTAGATATAGAGTAGTATGAGTGGTGGATATAAAATACTGCAAGATTTTTTGCTGAACTTCGCGCTTCTAGAGAATAGAGTATACGGTACTGAAAATTTCAAATAAAGCTGAAATTTGGAGGATATGTTCATTAGCTCACTAGAAGTAAATCCTAAAAAGTCCCTTCTGGGCAAACCCCCCAGGTAACACTAATGCTCTTATTAAGATCTCCAAGGTCGCTTTAAAATTATGCAATAAAACTTCGAATAAAACCAAATGGTCTTCAAGACAAGCTTCGGATCACCATAAAGCAGCTTCTAGCCAAAAAGGGCCCATCCTAAAAGGGTCTTGAAGACTAAATTTTAAAACTATATTAAAAACCATTTAGTTTTAATTTCATATTCTTAAAGAGTTCTTCAAGGCAACCTTAAATTTATGTATTAAAACGTTTTGCATTTAAAATAAAATTGCAGCAGACTAAATTGCCTTGAGAATCATTATAATTAATCCTAAAAGGGTTTTATTTTGTTTTAAAGTCGGACAACTTTATGCGTGAAACAGTTAAAACAACGGCAAGTCTCTAATGGGGCAGAGTGATAATATTTTAAACGTAACGCATATAAAGCTGATCAAAAATAATATTCAAATGCAAACTATTCTGGTAAAAATTACCAACGGATGGCACTTTTCTGACAAAATATAATAAAATACTTCTACATAACTCGAGCGCCACCAATATAATGTTTTTTTTTATTATCTAAAAATTTTTTTTAAAATATCGTCAATTTTTATTTTGCATCTAAACATCCAAATGCATTTTTTTATTAAATTGCATGTTTGGACACACCGTCCTTCAGTTATTTAAGAGGATGTAAAGCGCATATATTTCAATAATATTTTTTTCTTTGGCTATTGAAAATATTTATCATGGCGGGTCTGTATCTTATATAAAAAATGGCGTGGTCTAGATAAAAACTGATTGCAAGTTAATAGAACATTTTAAATCTTACAAGACTTAAAATAGCGTTTTATTTACCACTTTAAGTACAATTACTCTCCCAGACATTTATTTACTCTTCCTTTTAAAACTGAGTTGCTTTAATATATTCAAACTCGTGACCTTATTGATTTAAAGGGATCTGGCGCGCGTATGAAATCCTAACCTTAAAATTGTGCCGGTTTTGTGATTGCTGGATTTAGTGACTTCGTTTTAATTTAAAATACTTGTCACTAATATTTTCCATTTTAAATATGTCTTCTAGTTTTCATTCATGCATAAAGTAGGTACACGGACTGCACTGGTTCACTAAATCTTTTAATCAAATTGACTAAATTAAAACCTTTGAACTTTAAAATATTCTTAATTTACTCTTTAAAAAGTAAAAACTATGTTTTAGGATTTAATGTGGAATTTCATTGAGCATATAGGCTTAAGATAAAATAGTTTTCTTAATGGGTTTTAATGACTACATCAAGGATACTCCATAAAACTACATTAAAACCATTTGTTCCAAAATGGATTGTTTTAAAACCAACTTGCTATTTAATTCTTTAAAAAGGCAAATTAGTTTTAAAATAGCCAATGTCAAGAGTATTATAAAACTAGTATAAGATCAATAGGGCATTAGGAGCAAACAGTTTTTTATTTTAATTTAAAGAGTGCATTAAATCCTTTGCATAAGAATCAGTGGTCTTTAAGAAGTTTTAGTTTATCTTAAGGTAATTTTAAAACCACTATCATTTTATTGAACATGTTAAAGCACTTTTAAAACCTAAATAAATCAAAAGTATCTTAGAGTTGTTACTTGGGCCCGCTATCTTGAATTTTCATGCTACTTCCAGCTCTTTTTGTTTTAGCCCCTTGCGTATTAACAAAACATGATGGTGACTTGAACTTTTTATTTTCTTACTCCCATTGAGGTTTTCTAAGGTTAACCCGACACATTACAACTCATTATCATTAATTATGCAAAAAATGCAATGTAAAAAAATAAAAATGACAAAAATTTAAATTAGAAACGGAAATGCTAAAAGACAATAAAAAATGTTATATAACAAAGCAAAAAACGATCGTTCCTACAACATGCTTTATGGACATAACCTGCACCGCAGCAGTTGGTGAACCAGACAAGTCCTGACATATTTCGCTGATTTGACCAAATTGCAGTGTTGCTGCTGGTCATAAAAAATATTGTCGCCAACTGTCAAAGTAAAAATCGCCAGTTTTATAAAAAAATCGCCAGTTTTATAAACAAAATCGCCAAAATTAAAAATTTTAGTAATAAATAACAACTACAATTTGCAGGACTATTCGTTGATTTGATGTTTTGCTTTCCCACTAGTAGTAGTATTGTAGTAGTAGTGATAGCAGTATAAAAATGAGTAAATTGGCATGTCATTTGTTTTACAGTTACACAAATAAGCATTGTAAACATAGTAGTTATGTTTACTATGCTTACGGTTACTATTTCCGAATAATGGTATATCGGTTAATATGGTTAATTATGGTTAATATGGTTAATTATAATCAGATCTGAAAAAATAATGAACCAGAAAAATAGTTATATAAAAAATAACTGGATCCTCAAGAAAATCACTCAATTTTCATAAATAGTCGCTGCATCGCCAGTGTTCTATGGATATCGCCAAATCTGTCGATTAAACACCAACACTGGGAACACTGCCGAAATGAAATATGTGTCGCGACTTCAGTTCGTGTGTATAACGTAATACTCGGAGCATGTATATTTAACCATATTTATATGGTAAGTGGTATTAAAGTGAGTGCAATTATTGAAATTGACACCATAAAATTTTTACAGCGTCACCTGATGCCACTGGTGGCTACGTAAAACTAATACATGAGCTACTAAATGTCAAATTCTCCGTGAAAAACACGTACTACTACTGAGGCTTTTGTTAATTATTATTAATTAGTATTACAGGGTGGCTTTTAATCAAGTGTTGTTGAAAATCGACAGCAGTGTGGGTATAAGAATTTTTAGTAGTTCATGCATCAGTAAATACAACATAAAAATTAATTTTTTTTATATGGTTTTTCACTTATTTAAATAAAACGCCAGACATTTTTTCTTTTAAAAATATATTTATTTAGAGGCGTAGATCATTTTTAACACTAATTGTATAAGTAAGATTAAGTCTAGGTAAATTATTATAATCAAGTATAACTTATGGAGCATGCCACAAATACCAATTCTTTTTAGGTTTTAGTTTGAGCGACCAGAAAGAAATTGAGCAATAAAGTGACATCAATTTTTCCATAAATACATAATTTTCTTCGTTGCAATACTTTTTTCGTACAAAATTATTGACATTTTTCAAATTTAAATTAAAAATTACTTTTCATAAAAATGGACAATGAAATTTTTTTATAAATTTATAAAAAAGGTTGTCTTGGAATATTCAGTGATTTTAAATTTTCTGTTATTTTAGTTAATCATTGCTCTTTAACATTTAGCTTGTACCTAAAAGCTTAAAAATTTTAAGGAGAAGTCACATCTCAGAATCTAAATAAAAAATGTTAAAAATTCACTGCACGCTCCTAATTCTTATATTATGTAATAGTAATATATCTTAATATCAGTCAGTACTTTCATTTTCTTTAACTTGAATTTTACTCCTCAGTTTCCATTCAACCCACACAAAACTGAGAGTTCCTAATATGGCAAAGACTAGTAGGATTCCCAATTGGCCATACAATGCTAAGGATTCGGCATAGACGAAACACAATGCTGCCCCAATCGACTGAAATCAAATATATTATTTAGCTTTAAATATTTTGAACATAAATCAAATAATATAAAAAATAATGATTACATTTTACAGGCCCGGATTAATCACGGGGCAATTGGGGTAATATCTATTACTTGTCGAAACCTGCGCTCGTGCGATGCTGTCATTTTGGAATAAATTATTAATTAAAATGAACAACACCAGCAAATGTCTGCAAAAAAGAGGATATTAATGTCCAACGGTTACTCATTTGTATAATTCCGTATTGAGATTATACAGTGTCCGTCAAAAAGTCTGCACCATATGGAAAACTATTTTATTCAATTGTTTTTTTAAACGGGTTTCAGCATGATTAATAACCACAAAATTTCCAAAAATATTTGTCACGTCATAACTATGACACCTAAAAAATTTCATTAGAAATTTTAAAATGGCATGAAATGCCCTTATTTATCAAAATATGGAAAAGTACCATAAGGAAAAGTTGTTTGTAATTGCATTAAGAATATAAATGTGAAGTTTGGTTTGAGGATTTAAGTGTTTTGGTTTTTTAATTTTTTTTTCAAAAATATGTAATATTTAAATTTTTTTTTGTATATTTTTTAATACAATTAATTTGAAATATTTCAATGCAAAAATACATAAATGTTGCATTTCCTTTTTAAATGTAATTAATAATGGCAAAAAAAACATTATTACTAAAAACAATAGAACAATCGTGGACTATTTTAAGTAATTCTAAATACTTCCTATGGAAATTTACACGGTAATGGGCTTAAATATTAAAAAAACGATTGTTCATTTGAATCAAATTTAGATCACATAAATAAAACTCAAAATTTCTGTTAAAAATTAAGTATTACATATTTTTGGAAAAAAAATTAAAAAACTAAAACAATTAAATTTTCAAGCCAAATTTCACACTTAGATTCTTAATGTAATTACAAACAACTTTCCCTTATGGCACTTTTCCATATTTTGATCAATGTATTTCAGGGCATTTTAAAATTTCTAATGACATTTTGGAGTTGTCATAGTTGTAACGTGACAAATAGTTTGGTAATTTTGTGGTTATGCTGAAACCTGTTAAAAAAAAAACAATTGAATAAAGAGGTTTTTCGTATGGTGCAGACTTTTTGGCTGACACTGTATAAAATCTTTAAGAAACATCGAAAGTTTCGAGGACCAATAAAATTGAAATCAACGGTCAGGAAAATGCGACTTTTAATACATATTATGTAATGTTAGACCGAATGTATTCAGGACTAATTCGAAGAAAATAATCATACACCAAAGAACATGGCACCCGAACAACAGTGTTCCTGGGTTTCAGTAGATTTTTCTGAAACTTTTTTGTACAACAAGCCTGACATAGTCCTCCTCGTCCATCAACTCAAGGTGATGTATGTCATCGAGTTCTCGGCACCTGCGGAGAAAAACATCACCTTGAAGGAGGAGGAGAAACGGACCAAATATCGCGATCTCCGGTACGAGCTCCAAGTGCTGTACCCAGGCTACTCGGTAAAGATGGTCGTCCTTATAATCGGTGTACTCGGAGAGATAAAGCCTACGTTGCTCTCGGAACTGAAGATCATACCTGCCTGCCAAAAATCAGCCGAGTGGCTGGCAGAAAATACGTTCAAAAATATTTACCGAAAGGTGATTAATACCTCCAGTTTTAGTAGAAAAAAGCGTGTAGTTCAAGCAAACCAGAAAGAACAGCTAGATATACTGCTTCGTTTCGAAAGTAAGCCCATCCATATTTATTCGCGAATAGACTTTTTTGAAACATATTATTTTTTAGAAAATTCTGAATGTAGTATAAATAATGCAGTCGATCAATTAGGTAAAAGTTATTCCAAAAACCCAACGTACGTTAAAACATAACAACTACAGACCATATAAAATTTTACCCGTACAAGTTGTAACAGAGGCTCATAAAAGGAAAAGGTGGGACTATTGCCGCCAGATGAATCAAAAGTTGGATGAAGATCCCGACTTTTTTATTGAAATATTATGGACTGATGAATCATCCTTTCCTATGGCAGGAGTTTTTAATAGGAAAATCGAAGATCGTGGGAAAACAAGCACAACAGAAAAATACTGGTTAAACAAATAAAAAAATCAGGAAGAAAAACTGTTAGCGTTTGGTGTGGAATTTTCAGAAAAAAAAACTGTTGAGCCTATATTTTATGATTATACTTTAACTGGAGTTATCTATCTGGAAATAATTATCCCAGAAGCAGAAAATATTCATTTGGAGAATTTTCCGGAAGCCGAACTTGATGATATGATTCGAATGCAGAATGGGGCAACTCCGCATAGTGTTCTACCCATTCGAGTTCATTTGAAAAATGTATTCCCAATATGGATAGGGAATAATGGACATATTAAATGGCCACCTAACAGTCCAGATTTGACCCCTATGGATTCATTTTTTTGGGGATTTCTAAAAGACATTGTCAATAATAATAATAATAATAGTATGCAAATCATCAAAGACAGGATTCGACTTAAAATATACAATCTGAATGTAAATAATGAAGCCATTTTCGGTGAAATTATAAATATAAGAAGACGTTATCAATTATGCATTGATAATAATGGTGGACAAATCGAACATCTTTTATGAATTATCATTTATTTATATTCAAATTTCCCAAATAAATCTTTATCTATATTGTATAAATGCTTGGTTTTTTTCTTCCTCACTGTAAACCATTTTGATTATTTCATTAAAGAAATGCCACTTATCAAACATAATAGTTGTCATTTTCATAGCTCACTTTAATAATGTTAACTTTTCCATATTTACAGTAACTAGTTTAACAACTCAAAAATGGTATATGGTAGGGGTAACATGGTATATTTTTGAAATCAAAAATAAAGAATCATTCTAAAAATTTAATAATATACAGGGTGTCCCATTTAAAAAAAATATTTTTTGTATCCCCTGAAATCTGCACGCGACTGTATTTTTGATAGCATTTTAATAAAATTCACTCATAACCACACAACTTTTATTTAAAATTTTTTTTCTATAGGCAATAATAACGATGATGGGTGGGTAATTTATAATGAATAACCCTGTAACAGATAATTATTAAAATTCATTATTATCATCCGATATTTAAACATTTATTTATAATTTAACAAAAAGTGCCAAACATACTAAACATAAAATAATTAAACACAAATCAGTTGTAATACAACCCAATTTAAAAAAAATATATATATTTTATTTTAGGACTCAGCAAGTACACATTTGATACTTACATAACATAAAAACAAAAAAAAAACCTGTTTTGTTACGTTATTGATTTTTCATTCTAAAAATGCTAAAATAGAGTAGTTAAAAAATCATTATACTATCCAAAGATACTAAAATAATTAAATACAAATCAGTTAATTACAACATGATTTTGTTCTTTATTGACCGGATCTAAAAAAACAACTCCCAAAAGTACATTTGATAGATATTTCACATTTTCTTCATGTCTAGCATATCTCAAGTACCACAACAAACTAGCTACATGAGCACATACTCCTAATGTCCTTGCTCCCATTTTGCATGTGCAATATGTTCCTGATATAGGATCCACATTTTGATCAGGATTTTCAAGATAGGAAATAAAAATGAAATGTCTCACCGACTGAGTAAAACGAGAAAATATTTGTGCTCTTATAAGTCATGGTTCAAATAACTGAGTTTGAAGAATAAATTCATTGTTTGGATAGCGATGTGTGGTGTCTTGAACATATCTTGGAGATAATCGAACTTGGTAGGTTCCTAAAGTTTTCAGCCTTAGGTAATCGTAATTTAGTCTTGGAAATCCTTCCAAGTCATATTCGTGAATGTTAATCCAGGGGCCATGCACCTTTGCACGAAGCATTTGATGTTGCTGAACACTTGTTTGAGGCAAATTAATGTTACCTCCATTTCTAATTTCTAACATACGTTGTGCAAGCTCCTCATTTGCATCTTGCATGTGAATAGGCGCGTGAAATCTGTTTAATATAGCGCACGCAATTTTCAAAACATTTTACAAGTGTACACAGTGTTGAATTGGTATCATATTCCTAAAAAGTTTAAAAACTGATTTTAAATGTCCATTTTTTAATTCCACTATCCAACGTGTTTTTGTAATAACTCTCGAACGATTCGCTTCCTGTGTGGTAAACTGCCTTTGATTACGTAACAGGTGAGGTGGAATTTCGTAGTTTAAATTCAGTTCCTCAAAAACCGAACAGCATCCCTATAGCCACGATCTACAACAAATATATCACCTTCTTGAACCCATTCTCTTAATATGTGTTGATCTTGGGTCATGTTATGTAAAAGAATTGGTGCGTCATTATTGCGAACATCCGAGAGGTATGGACCATGTACTAAAATATATCCATCCGGAGCGACTACTAGGTCTGCTTTTAACAAATTATACTTTTTATGATAAGAGTAAGACTGTCGTTGAATTCGAAAATGGGAGCTTTTTGGAACTTTTAAATATGTACAGTCAGGGTATAAAATTGCTTTTGGATATTCTGGTTCAGGATTGTAGAGAATATTTAAAAATCTGGTGACATGGCTATTTATGAATTGTTCTTTATTTTGAACTTCAGGACAATCAAATCCTAAGTTTGCAGGTACCAATGTGACCATAAGGCTATGTCTTACAATGGTAATAGCTATACTTACATTTTGTCGGCACGAGTAATTCAATAACGTTTTTAAACAGGTATCTAATAATCCCTGTCTCATTTTCAAAGTTTTAAATTTCTTTGTGATATTCCTTAAATGACCGCCATATTTTACAGGATTGTAGAATTGAAACAATTCACGAAATTGGTTTTTATTTAAAGATGTAATGAACATAAAGTCATCGTCATCAAAATTGGCCTCATCTTCGTATTTTGAAGATGATACTTTCTGAGCATATTGCCTAATTTTTCTAAACCATTCACCGGTTTCTGATCCCGTCATGCTTATTTGTAGCGGTACAGATATGAGATCGTCCATAAACTCAAGTTGTATTAATCCATTTTCGGTTAAATGTTGATTACAGCATCGTGTTTCCAAGGGTAAATAAATTCTAGTTTTTAAGAAAAAGTCTATTCTTGCATCAATGCTTACTCAAAATCGACAAATTCTCTGACAAACAAAACAATTCATTGTGCTATACTGTACTAAAACGTCCATAGGGATTGCCAACAGATCATCTTCCATTTCAATTACTCCGTTCATTCTTCTTTTACAGTTTCAAATTCTGTACTGCTCGTTTAACATAACTTCATTAAAACTAAACCGATTTCTATGTAATTTTGCGACATTTTTCTTCCGCTCTTCATTAATATCATTTTCGTCATATATTTTGTAATTTGAGTTTTCCCGACCACAAGTATAACATTGTACCATTTTAAAAAATTATAATTTTACAGTTTTCGTATGAAATAATTGACAGTTAATGAATTATTTAAGTGACAACCATAATAACAAAATAACGTCAAGGCATACTTCGCAAAATTAAAAAGTTTTAAAAAGTTGATTGAGGAAGCCATTAGTATGTGGTAGTTTCATATCACAAGGAAACGAGTAAAACACTACTATTCTCCAATATATTAACAATAAAAATATTACGTACACATTAATAGTAGAAACTGAAATAGCTTCAAAAAAACGTACAAAATAAGTATTTATTCTTTCAATATTTTTATCAATAGTTTGCATCTAAAATACATTTTGTAGAACTTTAAAAGTTATTATTTATCATTAACAATCATAGCACCTCGTATATTTTGATTATAGGACACGTCGTTAAATAAATATATACTTCGAAATCCTTATACTAATCGATTTTTTAAAGAATATTCATATCCAAAGAGAAAAATAATATTTTTAAACTTTGCAAAAGAAGGAAACTTTGGACCTGTTTTCTGGTACACCGTGTAGGCTCACAAAAATTTCCAACGTATACAAGTGTCATCCTGGGTCATAATATATTGTACAAAAAATTTCAGAAAAATCTACTGAAACCTAGGATCCCTTTTGTTCGGGTTTCACCTTTGAGTACGATTTTGGATACTTAGAACAGGGACCTGCCGAGTAAAGAAAATTTCCGATACATTAGACATTTTTCAGGCAATAATGTACACTGATTGGAGAAGTATTTATGTGAATGATACAGATACTTCGTTTGAAGAATTCCTAAGAATGTTTGGAGAACTGTTAGATCTAGCATGTCCCCTTATTCTTACACAATAAAAAACAACCTGATATAGTCGGCTGTAAAAATTGGTTGACTTCTAAATGAAACTAACGAAGCAAAAAAAATATTCTTGGCTAGCAACTAATCTAAATAGTCCTGACTTAACTAACAACTACAAATCCAGAAAACATCAATTAAATAACAAAACAGAACTTACAAAAAAAACTATTTCTCTAAACGAATTCAAAATGCACAAAATACGACCAAAGAATTTTGGAAAATTGTTAATACTCAGATAGACTACTCATAATGAAATAACTAAGATACAAATCAATAATAACTTAGTATTAGACCATAAATTACTGTGTGAATATTTTGCAAAGTACTTTTCATACTTTTCAATAGTGGCTGAAAATAAGGTCAATACACATTATGCCAATAACATGTCGCAAGAATGTACTAGTGGTAGTATTTTTGCGCAAACCATGTGGACTGAACCTGTTACACCGAACGAGATAATTGATGTTATAAACCATCTAAAAAATAAAGCTTCAGTGGGTACTGATGGTAATATCCATCAAGGCGTTTAAATGTTGCAGTGAATATGTGGCAGTTCATCTAGCACATTTAATCAACTTATGTTTACATAATGGAACCTTTCCATCCATATTAAAGATCTGTGTTGCCTATCTTTAAAGAGGGAGATCCACATGATTCTGAAAATTAGAGACCAATATCGATACTATGTGTATTATCAAAAATTGTTGAAAGGATTATCTACAATAGATTAATATGATTTCTAAAACAATTTAAAATATTAGTTAAAGAATCAACATGGATTTCGACCAAATGTCAATAGAAACTGCACTAAATCAATTTATACAGATTGTATATGACAAAATAGAAAAGATTCACCATGTAGTAGGTGCTCTTTTCGGTTTAAGTAGATTTAAATAGATTTTGCCATCCACAAGCTGGTGTAAGAGGCACCTTTTTTGAATTTAATCGAATCATACTTAATGTTTCGTAAAATTTGTGTAAAAATTGGACATAATATATCGGAGAATCAAAATGTTGGTCTAGGAGTTCCACAAGGTTCGGTGCTGGGGCCACTGATCTTTCTGGTCTTTGTGAACGACTTGTGGAATATATGGAAGATAATAGCGTTATACCGTATGCAGATGATGTCTCTCTCTAGTATCTCAGCTCCGACTTTTGGGGAACTTCAGACAAAACTACAAAATTCTATACAGAAGTTTAAATCATGGTGCAACAAGAACATGCCAATTTTGAATATCGACAAAACAGTGCTTATTTACTTTACAAAGAGAAGGCAAATTGCAAATAGCATTATGAAAAATGATGAAAACATGCCTTTTCCTGAATCTGTAAAATGCCTAGAAACATGTGTCGACCATAATCTGTGTTGAAATATACAAATTGATCATATATGTAAAAAATTAAACTGCATATTTTGCTATTCGACAACTTAAAGAAAACCTTAACACTCAATCATTACTTAGTGTGTATTATTCTTTAGCATAGTCACATCTCACCTCTAATGTCTTAGCCTGGGGCAGTGTCCTTAATATTAATCGTATCCTTATACTTCAAAAAAGACTTGCAGGAATGATATTTAACATAAAGGGCAGGGACTCATGCAGACCTCACTTTATTACAAATAAAATTTTAACTATTTACAGTATCTATATCCTAAGTGCAGTAAAACTTGTAAAACAAAACATTTGTCAATTCCAACCAACATCTGACATCCATTCACATAATACTAGATATGGCTATCTACTGAGGACCAACCATCATCATAAAGCTCTTTACGAAAACTTGCCAAGTTTTGTTGCTACTAAATTTTATAATAATTTACCTGACAATATAAAAAATATAACAAATATTCATCAATTCTTGAGAGAACTGAAACGATTTTTAATTGAAAACTGTTTTTATTCGATAAATGAATTTATGTCACTATAATTAAATATTAAATGAATCCCGTAGGTACTGTGACTTTTAGGTTGTCACTATTTTCCATTATGTGAGTATATGCATATGTATGTGTGTATTTATGTATGAATATGTGTATGTATAAGTATATGTGTGTGTATACATATTTGTATATAATTGTATATTAGTGTATTATCTCGTCTTATGTGTGCACGTTTATATGACTGTGCGGTTTTATATATACATACATTTTTATTAAATAGTCTTGAAAATTTTTTTTAAACATAATCTTAACTTTTTATATTTTTAATAATTATTATAATATGTAGGTATTCATAAAATTTATATTCTAAAAATAGTGTAACCAAACTGACGTTCACATCTGTACTATGTATAGCCAAAGAGATAAATAAAATTCTATTCTATTCATTAATTCTTTCTGATGCTGATAGACAAGAAAAGTCTTAAAACTATTTATAAAAATGATCTGGATAACAGTTTTCCCAAAGAATGTGTTCAGTTTAAATATTTTCTTAAATCATTATACCCGGACTCGACAAATAAATTAAATCTTGCCGATGTGTTAAAGCTAATTAGAAAGGACACATTATGTTACTTTTGCGTGTGCATGTGCGTATGTGTGTGGGTGTGGGTGTGCGTGTGTGCGGGAGCGCGTGTGGGTATGCGTGTGTGCGTGTGTGCGTGCGTACCTGAGTGCGTGCGTGCGTGTGTGTATGTCCGAGATAACACAAAAATACAAAAGGGAGACTTCCCAAATTTGGCAGGTAAGATTGTCAGCAACATTTGAGGTGACACATTAAATTTGATGAATGTGGTACCACCAGAAGAGACATAATGAATACAAGAAGAAAAAAGGTATAAAAATTTTGGGAAAGAAATTGAAAATTTGTTTTTGTATTTCTGGACGAATCTCGACGAATTATAAAGAAAAAAACATAACTTTATGAAAAAAATCTGTCCTCATGTTTGTAGTATCGCGATAGCAGCCACAGAGATAAAGCTTTCAGATCTTGTTCTAAAAATTGGCTAGCTGAAAGGGAATCCACGGGACTCAAACTTATTTGTATTTAATTTTATAAAAAAATATATTCTTGATGAAAGATTATAAATCAAGCGAATTAAATATATTTTCCAAGTACTACTACTAAATAAAACTGATGTAAACTGAAATATTTTACACATTTGGCCTCATAAAATGGGGTTAGGAAAAATTTAACAGTTTGACATTTGAAAGGTCTAATTAAGTTACGAAAATGTCAATGTCAATAACAAAAAAAATATTAAAATATGACATGAATTATTATCAAATATTATCAAATGACGCTGAAATTAATTATTTAAAAATTTTATAGAAACATTTCAACGTACGGTATTAAAATTTAACTGAGGTAAGTGAAGAA
Organism: Rhamnusium bicolor; assembly: GCA_029963845.1. Lineage (NCBI taxonomy): Eukaryota > Metazoa > Arthropoda > Insecta > Coleoptera > Cerambycidae > Rhamnusium > Rhamnusium bicolor. The sequence goes on along the minus strand of JANEYF010005100.1, from coordinate 130,482 downwards.
TTAAATAGAATGATTTTTTTAGATCAGGATGATATATAGTGGTATAAGAAAGTTATGTGCTGGCCACATCAGATATTTTCCTATGTAGGTCTTGGATTGAAATTTTAATTTTTTCACATGGTAGTGCTGGAAGGAAAGTGCCATATACCCCAAAAAATAATTATACAGCTATAGACACGTGTTTTAGAGTTATTGCACCTCATCAGCATAGCGTAGCTAAGAAATTTGATCTGGTATGGGATAAATCAGGAAGAAAAACTAAAACAAGTCTGGAAAGTACAGTATACAATACCCAATTGGTGTCTTAATGTTTCCATGTGCCACATTTGGGACCACGGTGAGCACAATCGATACATAGAGCTCTATCCTCTAGAAGTCCAAAACACGTATTCGTAACTGCATAGTTGTTTTTTTTTGGAGGTATATGGCACTAGGCTATGCTTTATTATTTTTGAACCCCACTAACTCTTTCTTTATTATCTACAACCTTTGTTAACGAAATTTTGATTTAACCCCAATGGTATTATTAAACGAGTTATTTCAAGTAGCTCACTTAAAATAGACAGTAATTAACGTCCTGCAAAAAAATATTAGTAGGTATATTTATTCTTAGGTCCATGCATACCTGAGTAAATTTGAAAATAGCAAAAGCCGATGCACTCCTATCTGAATATACCCCTCCTAATAATGAATATATTTGAGTATTGTAACATGCATCTCCAAATCCAAGAAGAAAGGAACAGAATATTGCCAGAGGAGCGTTACTTTGTATAAAGGCATCACTGTCTGTGTCTGCAAAAAGGAGAATTGTTTGGAAGATTTAGAAATATTAGAAAGAAACTAATAGCATGCACGATGAATCCGCTGGTAACAATGGGATCTCTACCCCACTTGGAAGTTTTGCTACCTAAAATTCCAAAAATAACGCCACCTGTAATAATAATACTTAATTATTAGACGGAAATAATAATCACTTACACTTTAAACTTCACCTATTACTTCTCCTATCCCTATAAATATTCCGGAAATGCCAACAAGTTCTTTTCTGTTATTAAAATTTTCGGTAAATCCAATACAAGAACTGTATACACCGCTAAAAAAATCCTAATTCCAAACCTACAAAACGAAGTTTATTACTTAAAAATAAAAAAAAATAATTATTGAAAATTGTGAAACATTATTAAATATTAAATTAAGAAATTTGAAACTTGACAAACTTTGACAAAATTATTATAAAAGGATGATATAAGCTAAGACGGCAGTTTTCCATTACATGACCACCTTTGACCAAGATAATTTTTGATATCACGTTATAATTGACCAAAAACTGATGTTGCAACCCAGTGCCGTCGCCACCAGGTGCCATTGCTACCACTCCTATTTACGTTAGACTCGACGATAGTTTGTAGACAGCCGGCAAACCAATTTGTTTCATTGCAGTCCTGCACACTCAGCGTCTCCTTTCTCCATGGGATAGACTCATAAATGTTCAGCAGATTGCAAATCAAGTGCAAACTTAATAGCTTAGCAGTAGCAGGGCTGCCATTTTTAGTACAATTGCACTAAATTCTAGTACAATAAACAAAAGTTTAATACGTGAACATCTCTTTTGCAAATCTAGTTCAATATTTATAAGGAAATGTTTGAATTTCTTTGTCAAATTTTATTTTATATTAATAACATATTTCTGCCATTGCATGAATGAAAATTGTTCCTTGGTTCAGAATTGTTTTTAGTTTGAGGCTATTTATGTCTAGATGGCGTCTTTACAATTACCGTTGGTTGGGATAAGATGCACCCAAACTAACCTTAATTTGTCTATCATATTTCAAATATGTTTGGATCTTGTATGTCACAAATGCAGATGGTGTTAATATCAATATAATTCTTTATTTTGTCCAAATCAATAATGCAGTAATGCACACTACACATAGATGAGAGAAGCTATAGCTATAAAGGTTAAACGTTCATTTTTTTCCAAATTTTACACTAGATGTTAGTACAATTTCAGTTTTCTCAGTGGCAGTTCTGTTGCTTAGTAGTATAATAAGGGCTCAGGGCTCTAGCCAGCCCAGCTTTTTTTGCACGTATATAGGTATGAACGGTATTTTTATTATCGTAATAATGAATTCTGTGCAAAGTTTAATAGCGGAGCCATTCTGCAGTCCATCTTTCACCGACAAAATTGAAATAAAAATACTAGGCAACTACTCCGAATTCAAACATAAAACAATCCGTTTCCAGTAAAAAATACGAATACCTTGAATAGAACATTTACAATCAGACATTTATAAAAAACATACGTGGATTTGTGGTTGTGATTTGAAAAATGCGCTTTTTTGCCAAAAGAAAACTTATTACTCAAACATATGATGGTGCCCATGTTCCTTTTTTTTAATGAATTACTTGCGTAAAAATGCTCGAATCCGCCGATTTATTTTTTAAATTTATTAAAAATTTTGTTTCTTCAAACAGTTAAACCTGTAGTGAAACAATATATAAATGCATAATTTAAATCGATTAGGCAGGCACATTAACTGCTTTAATACTTTTTGTAACTTTAGCATTAAAATTATCTGTACCTCATTATATGCTTTATATCTTCAACTTATGTGATTTATTTGGAAATGACGAGTGGGTACTTACACATCATTTTCTTTATACTATTCTGAGAATCCAGATTACTCTCATTGGCTAAATCAAAATTATTGTCTTTTATATAAACAATTAAAATTCCTGTTTTCTGATAAAATAAGTATTGCCTTTATCTATCTTAACATTGTACTTAAAAATAAGTCTAATTTGTGATTCGGATATATCTGGTTTCCATTTTTTTAACACATAACTTGATTTTGAGATAACATTTGCTTTATTTTTAAAAACAAGTTTAGGTACTTTCCAAAAGCCTGTGTCTCAAGTGGTCATTAATTAAATTAATTAACATACATATATTACCACATTATGGCGTAATAGCCATGCTATACTACCCACTCAACTGTCCTCAAAATTGAAACGTATTTTTTACGTCTGTAATAAACTTAACATTTTAATCTTTTAACTGCCTTCTAGTTAATAATTTACGAAAATTCGTTTTTGGTTGAAAATGTATATAGGATTTATTTTATTCATATATTTTGAATGCGTGTGGGCGTGTACACGCGTGTGTGTGTGTGTGTGTTGTGTGTGTGCATACATGCGTGCGTGCGTGGTAGTGGGCGAGCGAAAGAGAAAGAGAGAGAGAGATAGAAAGACAAATTTATATTATACAAACAACAGCTATGCAAATGCTTGCTTACCAAACTATTAAAAATAACTATCTTGGATTTTCTCGCAATCTGTTCCCATTTGCGCATCTCATCTGGAAGAGTTGTATTCGTCTGGCAAAAAAATACAGGATTTCATAGGCAACTATCACTTTTTCAATTCTAATCTAATTTTTTTTTTTAGTACAAAAAAGACACTTATTTTAAAAGAATCAACTTATGAAATGTTCTCGTATCATAAGTTGTTGTAGAATTCTGTGTCTTGAATTTTCCTGGTGGTTTTAATTATACAGCGTGTCCCATAATTAAGTACCTTCCTTCAAGGGGGTGATAGAATTAGAAAAAATAAGTTGAGTAGCTATTTGCCAATAAATTCGAAACATCTTAAGTTGCAAAAAGTAAATTTTCGCTATAATTTTTTTGTCTTTTTTTTAACATTAAAATCAGAAAAAGGCACCAGGGTTAAAAACTGCATAAAAAAGGTGATCTTAATAAATTTCAAAAGGAGCCATCGTTTTAGAGTTATTTGTATTTTAATATTGCAATACAGAATAGGTATGCAATAATGGAAGATAACTATATACCTCTACAAAAATAATTCTATAATATTTTCAACTATTGTTTTGTAGAGTAATTTAAAATATCGTTTTACGCAATGAAGCATGTAATTTAACAAATGTTTAAGTAACCAATTTATTTTTTTATTCTAGATCATCTTCTGAACTTAAGACACAAACTCAAAAAAATATTAATTAGAAAATTATTATAAATAACAATTTTTTTCGTCTAAATTACATGCTTCATTGCGTAAAACGATATTGCTCTACAAAATAATAGTTGAAAATATTGGGAATTATTTTTGTAGAGGTACAACATATAGTTACCCTTCATTACTGTATACCTATTCTGTATTGTAATATTAAAATACAAAATAACTCCAAAATGATGGCTCCTATTAAAATTTAGTGAGAGCACCTTTTTTATGCAGTTTTTAACACAGGTGAATTTTTCTGTTTTAAATGTTAAAAAAATAAGCCAAAAAAAATCAAAGCGAAAATTCACCCACCCCCCATAACTACCCTAATAAAGCTGATATTTATATAAAATTATTCCAAAATATCTAACATTATAAAATTAATAAACGGTCCAAATTTAATTTTTGGAACTTAATGTTTCGAATTTATTGGTAAATAACTATGTTGTACTTACCTCATTTATGTGATTGTAGCTCTCTTATGAACTGATTTAAGGCAAATGTTTATATACAAAATTCAACTTATTTTTTCTAATTCTTTCACCGCCTTGAAGGAAGGTACGTAATTATGGAACACCCTGTAAAACGAGACGGGCGTATCTCCTTGATATTAATATCAAGGAGATACGCCCTTCTCGTGATAAGATATAATTAATTATATCTTATCACAAGATTTTATTAAAACAAGAACTGTCTAATACAGAATTTCAAAATCATACCAGTGAGAGTGGTTTAATAATATCAATGACTGATTTAATCGATAATAATACATTAATTTATATTGTCAATAAAAGTAAAAATAAACATTAAAATCTCGATTCAAATCAATTATTTTAGTATAATATATCACTATAACAGTTTATTGCTGTTTATGTTCTATTATGATATTAAGCGATAAAAATAAATTTTGATTAAAGTTTCCCATAATAATCTACAATACAATATTTTAATCATTAGTAATATAAGTGAGTAGTCACCTAAATACAAAACCCAACATTTAATGAAATAAAAATGTTTGAGTTAGCTATGCCAAAGGGAATATCTGCGGCTACGATATTAGATGGGAAATGTTACAATAATGTTTTATGCATATAAGCATATAAGCCGACACCTATAAGGAGATTTAGATATTTTATATGGTTATTATATGTAAAAACCGAAGTTAGAAACTAGCATTGATTTTCAAAGCAGTCGATAACTTCTCAAAATTTGCACATTACATAGATTAAATATACGTAGATAGTTACTATTTATGTAAATATTTACCACTCAAAATTCTAGACGCAAAAAATTTCATATCGTTGTTGAGCAGTGCCTGCCTATATAGGATTCTGTTGGTTTCGAAACTGTAAATGCGTTATTATGGACCATTTTGTATACATTTACTATTTCAAAATTAACAGTATCCTAAACAGACGTTGCTCATGTTGATATAAAAATATTTTCGTTCAGATTTTAGAGCAATAAATATTTACATAAGTAATTATCTATGTATATTTAATCTATGCACATTATAAGTATTATGACAATGTCTGGTTGAAAAAACAAATATGGCTATGATCTACACTAACTGCAATTATCACTCTCTAGAGCCGGACTGCTCAGGTGAGATAGGTACCTAAAAATTTCCCGATATGACATTATAATGTCAATGTGGGGGCCATGGGACTTTAATCACGATGGAAATATAGTTTGCAACAGATAAATACAATCAGGCAAATTAAAAGAAAATGAAGTGATAAAGTAATATAATTTTTTTGTTTGTATTCACAGTACTTTTAACGAGTTTTTGGTACATATACTTTGATTGATACACTAATTATTGAAATTTACTCATTCATATTAACAAGACTTATGTATAATGTGGCCTTGAACTGTCCTGCATATTGTTATTCTAAATAGGTTTAAGATAATAAAAAAATACTTTGTTTTTTCAGATTCAGAAGGGCAAGAATATAAAGATTATTTCACTGAAACTTCACTTATATTAACCAATAATATTTCATGATTCTGTCAATGACATACGCCACTTAAATTCGTATGGTGATTAAAGATTGTCAAAACTTTGCAACGGCTAAACATTATTCAACAAAATACAAATTAAAAAAAGTTGACAGGTTCCAAATAAATAAATATTTTCAAAAATTTACTATTATTATCATGCCGAATAACCCTACACATGTATGTAAAATCTCTGATAAAACGTTTATTTAATTCAAATTTTTGTTACAAAGAAATAATTTTTGTGTATCTCGGAATTTTGTTACCAGGGAAAATTAATTCAAATTATTTCGTAGCAAAACAGTTTCGTAAAAACGTCAACATTTTATCTATTATTTTACATGCGCTATGTATATAAGTGAATAGGTAGATCTGTTTTAAAAATATATGATTTTTCTTTCATTAGTTTCTGTTACGTTTTTACAAAAAAATTTCCTCTTTTAATTCGTTTTATTTATATATATTATATTTACGTAGTATTTAGTTTGTTATTCAGTGTTGATGAAATAAACGTTTTTTGTACGTCTCTCTTTTTAATATCTGTTCTCTGAGATGTGTAAAATATGGAGCCCTATTTTAAATTATCCCAGTGGGTTATTACAGTAATCAGTCCCGCCCTGCTTGTTTCATTTTATCAATATTTTAATTAGGAATTATAGGTGTAAGTAAAAATGACGCATTGGATAATTAAACTCTTCTGACAAAAGAAAAAAAACTATATACTTTTACAATTTAAGAATAGTAAGTATAGTCAAACTGTGGGTATGTAATTTGTCTAACCCATGCCTTGCAATCTGTACTAATTAATGTCTTGAACATAGTACAGAAGATTTAATGAAATGTTAAAATATTCGAGGTATGTGTTTTAATTTTTCCGTACAAATTATTGTTGTTGTATCTTCCCTCATGTGCCGGCCCTACATTAACGGATATTGTCCAGCGTCTATTTATTACAACACAATCATTTCTTCAGAATATCCTAAACTATTTTTAGGATACCTACGTTCAAATAAGTTTTTGTAATTTTGACTCCCGAGCAATGAAATGCGACTCGTAATAGTTATTTATGCATATTTGACTATTAAGACGTCACTTCCATCTAAATCGGAAGTAAGCACTTTTTCTAAATAGATTTATCTTTAGTTGGTCTTCATATACCTTTGAGTAATTAAAAGCAACACTGATTTTTAAAAATTTTGATTTTTTGATCCCGGTTTTTTTCAGTGATTCTTAGCCAAAAAATATTCTGAAAAAAAACTACATTGTGAGTTAAAGAAAAAAAAGCAAAAATAAAGTAAAAATAAAGCCAGGTAATTGAGTAAGTCACCCTGTACAAGGTGATCTAATCAATGGTTTACTCGATTTCCTAGCTTTGTTTTTGAACTAGGAATATAACTGAAACGCAGAGGTTATAGATGTTTTTCTCCATATGGGACCAATAAATTTAGTTTTTAATCATTCAGAAGTATAAGGGAACCAATTAAGGGTAAATCAATAATATGTTACAATAACTTTTTACCTTTGGTTCAAACAGAAATGATGTCACACTTTTATTTCTTCCGAAATTAAATTAAATTTTGCGGATTTAGAAAGTCCTTTTTCCGAATTCAGCTAATATGTAATACTATATCTGGTGATCTGGCAAATACTCTATCTCAAAAGGTTATAATTTTCCAAGAGGGACAAGTAATATTATATTTGCGTCTTATTTCATGATTCAGACAGGAGCTTTAGTCATTATTGCATTTTATGTTTTAGGCATTTTGTACATATAGGAGAGTTTACATAGGCCTGCGCAGTAACTAATTCTATCGTATTTAACGTATTTGAATCGAGATGCATAAATTTGTAAGGCTACGTATTCATTTGAGCATATTTGCGTGCACGAATGATTTGCGCGCAAGTACGTCTTTTCATTAAAATTGTAAAAATAAAATAAAACCTTTGTATATGCGCGCAAATCTTTGCTTCAGTCATGTGTGTAAATTAATTGTGAGTAGTTTGTCGGAAGGGAATGTCTGGAAGGAGTACAATATATCCATTTACCACACAAAACACACGTGACTATTTACATCAAAATTCCGTCCACAATGTGCAAGTTCACGCGTAAATTCCCTTTGTAGATGCTCAAATACCGACAAGTTGCGGATCGCGTTCGTGTGTGTTGACTATACGCGCACGAGTTTATACCTCGTATACATCTGATCATTTTTGCAAACCGTTCGCATATAAGCATTCCTTACAGTCATACGGAAATGGCAGTATTTCTAGCAATTTCATTGGCCGTTTCAAGGCCACGGCATGGCGTGCTCATCAGATATCATTTTTGAAGGGGAATTCGGCACCGTGAAAATAAACAAACTATAATAAAGGGCAAGGAAAATAAACAAACTATAATAAAGGGCAAGGAAAATCTTACTAACGAACTAAAAAAATTCTTATTTAAAAAAAAAAAGTTTGTGATTCGAACCCTGGTCCTACCGCGTGCTACGCGAGTATCTTCTCTATCGTCTAACGAGTTCCTTGCTGACAAATAATTCCAAAAGCATTTAATACACTTTGACATGTCATGTAACTGCGCATGCCCTGCGGCTATCTGCAAAAGGCCAATGAAATTGCTAGAAATACTGCCATTTCCATATGACTAAGGAATGCTTATATGCAAACCGTTCGTGTGCATAAAATATACTCTTATGAATATGTAGCTTAAGATGGCAGGATTTGCCAGATCGCCGACGATATACTCCTCTTAAACAGATTTTGAAATATTTACATTCAAGTGTTTAAGGCGGCGTTAGCACTCCCTCGTAGCCAGGATAGCTTAAAATGGCTATTAAAATTTTTCTGTTAGTAATATCGAAAAACGAAACATACGATTTGTTCTAAATACCATATAGATTTAATATGTAAAATTACAAGTAATACTGATGTGTATTTTTTTTAACTTAGAAAATACGAATATTTTATTTGGTGTCATTTTATGAAACTAAATAATTATTGTATTTTCTAAGTTAAAAAAAATACGCCTCCGAAAAGAGTCCACCCGAGTTTGTCATTTTGACTCGACTTTAAAAAAACTCTTGAACAGATAGACCTATTTCCGCTAACAGGGCCAATCACAGATGCTAGAAGACGAATTACTCCCAACCTGAAAATTTTGCTGAGCCTCTTCTTTATCGAAGAGACTTTTTATTTGCCTAACATCTAATAGACAAGAGATGGACTGCTTTACACGGATCGTATATCACCTACACAACCCTCGCTTAAGATTGCATAGTTTCTATGTATACACTGATATACAAACCGCTATGCTATAAGACGGAACGACGTCGTCAAGTTTCATTTGGGTTACTATCAAATTACTGATTGGGACTGTCGTTGCTTAACTTTTCGTCCCGAAGTGGGTTGGAACCTATGATGTGAAGATAACACTGACGTAGTTTTCCACAAAGCACCAAAACACCATATACTTCACTCGACGCGCGTTTCGCCATCCCAGTTGGCATCATCTGGAGATGATTAAAACTACCCTTATGTCAATCTACCCTATTTCGCTGAATCGTGACTCACTAACCTAACTTAACCTAATCTAACCTAACCTAACCGAGACAATAGTTTAGGTATAAATGAGGTAGATTGTTAGCATAAGGTTAGTTTTAATCATATTCAAATGATGCCACCTTGATTTGCAAAACGCGCGTCGAATTCGGTATATGGTGTTTTGGTGTTTTGTGGAAAACTGCGTCAGTATTAAATTTTCGAATCGAAATACGGGTATGTTAAGTCGGATCTATGCTTAAGGGAGACACTTATATGCACTATTATCTTTGGTACATCTCAATCCCTAAAAGGGGGTGATATTTACTCACACACACACGAATTCCATCAAATTACTTCAGATATGTTGCAGAACATCCGTCAACGTTTCGAACAAATGCTTTAATATTGTATGGAAGTTGTGTGATGGGAGACAATTCGAACATTTAATCAACTGACAGGTAAGTAATCAAAACATGTGGTATTTATCGAACATTCAGGTTCATGGACTATATTAATGCAACCATATTTTTCTTACCTGTGTAAAAAAACGTGATACTCAACAATAACATGTTCCTTGTTATAAACAATTTCCCTGCTCCTATCAAAGCTTGAATTGGTCCTTGCGATATTTCTACATTTTCTCTTCTGGTTGTATCTTTATTTCCTCGAAGGAAAAATAGTGTAATAATTCCAATTAGCGCTACTGATGATAGAGTCCAAATTACTATTTTTCTCGTATTTGCGTCAATAGTTTCCTTTCCTCTGAATACAAAATAGACAAAAGTATTTCCAATAAACATGCTGAAAAAAAGTAATATGCCATATAAATACAGTGTGTATCAAAAAGTCCGCGTCATAATGGTTTTCTATTATTATTTGACATTAAGAAAAGTTGTTTGTAATTAAATTTTAGGCGCGTATGTAAATTATTATAACACAACATTCGACCAATAAACAATTTTCTGTTTTTTTTTAATTGCTCTATAGTTTTATGCTTTTTCAAATAATGTTAAAATGTTCAAAATAATAATACGTATTTGAAAAATAAGTCAAATTTATTGTGATACTTAGTTCTATTGTATAAGGCTGTTTCAGACGAATTAACTGATTTTTCTATGAAACTCTTTACAATGTTGATTCAAAGTTGATTCTATTTGGAGGGATCAAAATTTTCGTAGAAATGTTAATTTAAATACCATTTCTGACTAATTGACGTTAATATTTTTACGAAGGCTAATGATCCATCTTAATAATCTACGCAACATTATAAACGTTGTAGAAAATTTCGTTCTATTCCAAAACAAAAAAAACTCTCCATTGCCGTGAACGATATCAAATCTGTTTTCAGAGTTTGTTGATCTTTCCGTAATCTATCTTATTGATGTGAATCTCAAGAAACTACAATTAAAGTTTCTACAGTTTTATATATACAAGAGGGCAAAATTGGTATGACTTCAACATTACTCGGTTTGGCAAATTTTTTGTTCTCAATTCCGGTGCCAAAATCATAATGTTTGATGTTTTACCTCGGGACGTTTTCTTGAAATTTCCGGATCGAAAGCCTAATAGCCAAGTTATTAGGTAATTTTTATTTGCAATGATACGAAGAAAAATCGTAGTTTTGATGTTAACGAGATGTCACTTAGAATTAAGTTGTGTTGACCGCGCTGTCAATAATTTGTTGAAATTCTAAGACTATCTGCTGATAAGTTGACAATTGTGGCAAGGATGAGGGGCGAGGTGACATGGAGAGTGGCTTTTGGAGGTGGAGATGTGACTGTTTGGGAGGGATAACAATGACTGAAACGAGTGAATTGAAAATACTGAGGGGAGAGAGCATGAATGGTGAAAGGTATAGGGATTTGTGCCTTAGAGATATTGTGGTCCTTTACGTGCAAAATTTCGCTAATGGGTCATTTTAACGAAATATATAGATTTTTTTTCCAAAAAAAAAAAAAAAAAGAAATAGCCACTTAAGAATAGCCATTCAATTCGTGGATTTTTTGAAAATGATGTTTAATTTCGGCTATACCGGAAGTCATCAAGTGACAACTTTTGATTGACAGTTTTTTAGTCTTAAGATCACGCAGACATTCAAAAAGTAGTCTTTCATTTTTGGTATCGACATCTCAACTATTTATAGTAATTTATGCCACTCATATAATTATTCACTCTTACCCCCAATATTATCAACATTTTAAAAGGACCTTTAACTCAAAAGATGTTTCCGTGACAAGAAAATATATTACCAGCAATTCCAGCAAAATATAAATCGAGATATAAATACTGGTACACCAATGGATAGGTTCGGGGGTGTGCCTAAAGATGGCATTACTAGTATTAAAACTTGAATTAAATAACCAAGTTAATCTGTCTTATAAAGAAGGAATTAGAATTGTTCGAGAATGGTCAGAAATATTCAAGAAAGTTCTAGACTGAGCATAGATGATACATATAAGGCACACAATGGGTCCAAGAGCTCAGTCTTGATTTGGAATTGTATCAGTAAATGAGAAATAAGTTGGAGAGTAAAGTAATGGTTTTTGTGTTTAATTGTGATTATAATTAACCTATTCATTAAGTCATTATGGTTAATTATTAATTAGTTAATAGTAGTGAGTAAGTGTTACCAGGATTTTCAATCAACGGATTTACAGTTTGAGGTGTGTGTGGATATCAAACACGTAACAATACGATAACCATTATACCTAATTTTTATTTAAATAATTATGGAATTGCTATCTGATATTTATATTTAGTTTGTAATAAATTTCTTGTCACTAAAATTCTCTTCAAGTTAAAGGCCGTTAGCTGTCAACTGCCTAGCTTGAATTTAATTGGAACGGGATATGGACTGGAATTGTCCTAGATATTTTTGTTCTAAATATGCGAATATGCAAGTATCAAACGTCTCACTTCGGCGGCATTTTGAGATGGTGTGGGTTTGGCGGTTTTATAGAGGGCGTCCCATAATTCTATCACCGCCTTCACCTGGGGCGATAGAACAAGAAAAATTAAGTTTAGTTTTGTGTATAAACATTTGCCTTAAATAAGTTCATAAGGGAGCTACAACCTCTTAATGTTGTTTTGTAGAGCAATTTAAAATATCGCTTAACGCAATGAAGCATGTAATTTAAGGACAAAAAAATTTTTGTTTATAATAATTTTCTAATATTATTTTTAATTTGTGTCTTAAGTTCAGACGATGACCAAAAATAAAGAAAATTAATTGGTTATTTATAAACATTTGTTAAATTTCTTGCATCATTGCGTAATGTGATATTTTAAATTGCTCTACAATATGGCTCCTACTGAAATTTAGTAAGAGCACCTTGTCAATCCATTTTTATCACTGATGCCTTTTTTCATTTGAAATGTTCAAAAAAAAAATATATCGGGTGTAACAGGATCATGGTACACCCCCTTTTCTCCTTTAGTTTTGAAGATAATTGATTGAAATTTGGGATATCCTATATACATAATAAGCGGCACTTTTTGACATACAAATGATTTTTTTTTCACTTCCGGTTTCGCCGGAAGTGACATTAACTTTCGATTTTTAAATGGAACACCCTGTATATCATTGTATTTTTGAATTGCAGATGTTTCTGAATTCAACGATATCAAATAAGTGACATATCAATCGTCAATATTGTTTAAAATATAATTTTTAATTTTCCATTTAAGTATGCCATGACGGTTCCGATTTATTCTAAATGTCGGGTCATTTGCTAGAAAATTCGAAATCTCATCAAAAATACCATATTACGTGATTTATGAACAAATAAAGTTCATCAAAATGGTTTTTGGGGCCAAACTCAATTTTTCAAATGGAACCATATTGATACCGTGGTACCATTTATTAGTACTATTAATAAGGAATTTATTCATATGTCGTATTAAAATGTGCGATAAATGCAAATAAAATTACAGCTAAAAGAAAATAAGAGAATACAATTGTGTTCTAATTACCTTGTTATATACAAGGTGGCTTTAGAATACAACAAATGGACGCAAAACATTACAACAGTTGTTCAAAATGCTGTCCATTAACGTCAATGTACTTCTGAACTCGCATAGCTGTTTCTCGAAGAACGTTCGTCAATTGCTGGGCCGTTATGCTATTAATTGCGCATCTTACTCGTAGCTCCAGGTCTTTACGGGTTGTAACGGCGGTTGCCTGGTCAATATTTTTTTAAATGACCCCGAACAAATAAATCAAGGGGTGTTAAATCAGGTGACCTTGGAGGCCACCTCACAGGACCATTCGTCGAAATTACGTTTCTTCCGAATCTCCGTTGAAGGTAATCAATTACTATCTTTGAATTATGAGGAGGGGCGCCATCTTGTTGGAAATACATTCCCTGTCGTAAATGGAAAGGTAATTCAGCTAAACTGTCCTCAATTTCATTTTGCAGAAATCTCAATTATCTGGTACCAGTACGGGATACTTCAGACATTATTGGACCAATGATTCTACTACCGATTATTCGAAGCCAAACATTGATACCGAACCGCATTTGAAAGTTCTTGTGACCAATATTTTGTATTTTGTCGGTTAAATAATCCCAAATTTGTAAACCTAGACTCGTCCGAAAATAAAATCATTCCCAAAAAATCATTGTTTGGCTGCACGTTATTCTGCAAAATCCAAGTGCAATATTCCATCCTACGTTCGTAATCATTTTCGTACAAGTGCTGGTGCAATTGGTATTTAAAAGATTCATAGTGGTATTTGTGCAATATTCGGCTTACTGTTTGGTGACTGATTTCCATTTCAAACCCAATTTGCCTTAAAGGAACAGTCTTATCAACTTCTACTCGAGCCAAAACATTAATTTCCGTTCCTTCGTCAAAAATGAAATTTTCTTCGGGATTATTGTTGGGCGCATTTCGGAATTGCTTTTCAAGACGATTAAAATAATTTCACGCTGGACATTGTCTATCAGGATATCGTTTGGCATAAAGGTGTCTAGCCGCAATGGCATTTTCTCTACATTCCCCATAAAAATTAACATGTCTCCACTTGTTCATCTCTTGTATAAATTTGCAGCATTTTCGACAGAATTAACAAGAATTTTAAAATTTTTTAAAGATAATAAAAACACCGGTAAACCAATAAATGTTTGACACGCTAAATATTTCATTGTTTTCAAAGCTACCTTGGTTAGTTACTTCTTAACATTTAATTAGAACAAAATTGCATTTTCTTATTTTCTTTTAGCTGTAATTTTGTTTGTATTTTAATACGACATATGAGAAAATTCCATATTAATAGTACTAATAAATGGTACCACGGTGCCAATATGGTTCCATTTGAAAAAAATTGGGTTTGATCCCAAAAACCATTTTGATGAACTTTATTTGCTCCTAAATCACGTAATCTAGTATTTTTGACGGGATTTCGATTTTTCTAACATTACACAGGTCATTTAGAAAAAATCGGAGCCGTCATGGCACACTTAAATAGAAAACTAAAAATTATATTATATTATATTATAAATAATATATTATAGTATATTATAAAAATATTGATGTTTGAAATGTCACTTATTTGATATCGTTGGAATCAGAAAATTATGGAGCTTTCAAAAATGTAATAATATATAGGGTATTCTATTTAAAAAGTCAAAAATTAGTGTCACTTCCGGCAAAACCGGAAGTGAAATAATCACTTGTCAAAAAGTGGCGCTTATTATGTATATAGGATATCCCAAATTTCAATCAATTTTCTTCAAAACTAAAGGAGAACCATGATCCTGTTATACCCGGTATATAGCGACAATTCACCCCAACAAATCATGACATTTAGATAAAAATTTGACAAAATATTATGAAATTAATAAATGGTCCAAATTTAATTTTTGCAATTTAAGACATTTCGACTTTATTAGCAAATAAATAGGTTTTACATCCCCTATAAGGTGTTGTATCTCCCTCATGAACTAATTTAAGGGAAATTATTATTTATTATTTTTTTTTAGTTCTATCACCCCAGGGGATACCCTGTATATTACATCAAGACATTATACATTTTATAAAAAAAAATTTGTTTTAATTTTTAAAAATTTTATTTTATTTAATGTAGATAAAATAAAAAGTTTTTTATATCTGTTTTATTAATAGCCGTTCAATGGGATGTCCAAAATATGAACTACTATTTTAAATTTACGACAGTAAGTATAACAATAATACAAACATTTTCACTTTTGATTTTGGGTCGGTCACCGATACCATACAAATTTCATTTAACTTGTGTGTATGCTGTCCATCAAAATGTTTTATTAAAACTTTATTAGACTAATTAATACTTATGATTAGGTTGTTGAGTCTTTCTTAAACCTTTTAATTCGTCCATCTATTCTAACACGGAATAATATTAGTATTAATCTTTGAGGAAGTTTAATGCAGATTATTCAAAATGTAGACAATATAACATATTTTCTTCTCTACTTTTTGAATCCGATCGGATAATAAAGACAGTCTTATATTTATTATAAGCCTACATTCGTATTTCCAAAAGAAAAAAAAAGAAAAATAGATATATAAATAAAAAATAAAATGTTTTATGAACTTCATTGCAATATACCCCCCTAAGACTATTTTTCATATATTTTTTGTTTTGTGCATTTTTGGATTCATAGTAACATAAGTTATATTGAGTTATTGAACAATTTGAAGTTTTATAGGCAAAAACGGATAAACGTCAGTAACTAAAGAAAATAATATTATTTAAGATCAGCTATGTAATGATGTCACAAAATGTCAACAGTTGTAACGTCAAATATTAAAAATACTTTTTTTTTTGTTTTAAAATGTTATAACTAAATCTCTTAATTTCCCAAAAAAACGCAAAAGGGCTACACAAGTATCAGCTACATTTCTTAATTTATTCTTTTTACTTCATGAATTTTATTTTACATTCATTTTATATTTTAATCAGCTTTATTTCACCTAACTCGTCTTAAAATAATTGCTGGAGTATGGTTAAAGTAGCAATTTTCGGAAATCCTATATATACTGTCATCGGAAACTGAACAAGAAGACTTATTCACATTTTAAAAGTTTATTACACTAATAAATGAAATTTCTAATCAACTAAAAATGATTAATGTTGAGAAACTACATCAGAGACGCGTTTTTAATTTCATCTAAGCTTTCCTTATGTCAAATAAAATGACAAGAAGTCATCTGAAAATTTTAATTTTTAATAAATTCTTTGTGGTGCGATAACTTAACTTATACTTTGGTAGATAGGTGAAAAGGTACTTCGAAATAAGACTATATCTATGAATAATGTAGTGCAGCGTGAATTATAGAGCTTTGGAAATTTTATGTTTAAAGCCATATTTTCTAAGAATCATGAATCCGTGAGTGTGCGACACGCATGCCGCAATAGTGCAAAGTTGAAAGAATAACATATTTTTACGGTCTATTCTATCATAAATAACGTGAACACTGAATCACGCATTGTAGAAACATGCCCTTTTCACTAACTACCCAAGTGTCTTCGCGCTATTGCGTTATGCGTGTCGCGCACCCACGGACGCATGACGAAACATCCAAAGCCGTGTTTTCTAAGAATCACGGATTCATGGTGCGTGACACGCACAGCGCATTTGCTAAGACACTTGGGTGGTTAGTGAAAAGGGCATGTTCTATAATGTGTAATTCAGTGTTCACGTTCACAAGATTGATGTCACAACAGCACAAAAGTTAATTCGTTCAACTGCTGCGACTTCGCGTTATTGCGTGTCGCGCACTACGGATGGGCGATTCTTAGAAAAAAAGGCTTAATTGAGTTAGGTCAGGAATTCTAGGTGGCCATTGGACAAGAACCACTAGTAATAACAGTAATAATTCATTTTTTGAATATGTATTTATGAGCGAATGATATTAGCTGAAGTGTTATTTTTTACACTTAACGGTTCACAAAACCATTAATACCTCAAAAACAATGGATCAAAGGACAAAATTACCGAAAATAAAATAATTTCAGAACATTATAAAGAATCAAAATCAGCAAAAAAAATAACATTCCATTTAAGAAAACTATCGTGTAGTGTGCGCTTTCCGAAAAAATTCAACTACATCTGCAATTCTGTCCAAAAAAATTAATGAAAGCTTACTCTTGCTGGTTTTTTTTACCTAGAGTAGTTAACGTTTTCGAGATATTAGTCTTCTTATAAAAATATAAAAATTTCTTAAGACAGAATTTTATTTTATAAATAATTATAAATCTGCAACTAAAACAGTTGTTTTATGTATTGTGTCATGATTTGAAAATACAAAACACATTAATCATGATCAATCTAGATAACGAAAAGATAAAAGAAGAAACAGTAGGAATTTTTAAAAACTTTTGCTTTTTAAATTTAAGCTAATCGGAGGATAGATTATATCGATAATACTTATGTTCTGTTGATTATATATTTCTGTATTATTTACATTAAGAAAAGTGATTATATTCTATGCTTTATATATTGATTAAATACCTAATATTTCAGTCTTCTTCTTCTTGAAGTGCCTATGCTCTGTGGATGTTGGCTATCACATTGGTCCATTTTACTTTATTTACTGTCGCTCTGAACAAAGCTGTTGATGTCGGCAATATCGGCTATAAGGACGGTATCATCCGCATATCTTAGGTTGTTTATTTTTTCTTCATTTGTTACAAGTCCATTTTCTATGTTGTCTAGTGCCTCTTTAAATAGATGTTCTGAGTACACGTTGAATAAGAGAGGCGACAGTATACAACCCTGACGCACTCCTCTCCTTGCGTTAAACTCTTCCGATGTTTCATTTTCAACTCGGACCATGGCCTTTTGTTGAAGGTATAGCTTTGATATTATCTCTGTGTCTCTATCATCAATTTCTGAATCACGTAAAATAGAGATCAGTTTACTATGCTGGACTTTATCAAAGGCCTTTTTCGAAGCATACGAAGACGTCTGCGTTGACGTCTCGTGCTCGTTGAATTAGGACTTGTATGGAGGATAACGAATTTTCATTAGAATATGTTATATTCAACTGAATAGAACATAAAACAATCGGGATGTCCCACTACATTGAGAATTGGCGGTTTTATTAAATGTATATGATTCTGCATCGGCATATATTATTAATACCTCTAAGTGTTGTCCAATGGCCACCTAGAATTCCTGACCTAACTCAATTAAGCCTTTTTTTCTAAGAATCGTCCAACCGTGGTGCGCGACACGCAATAACGCGAAGTCGCAGCAGTTGAACGAATTAACTTTTGTGCTGTTGTGACATCAATCTTGTGAACGTGAACTCTGAATTACACATTATAGAACATGCCCTTTTCACTAACCACCCAAGTGTCTTCAGCTAGTGCGCTGTGCGTATCATGCACCATGAATCCGTGATTCTTAGAAAACACGGCTTTAGATGTTTCATCACGCGTCCGTGGGTGCGTGACATGCATAACGGCGCGAAGACACTTGGGTAGTTAATAAAAAGGGCATGTTTCTACAATGCGTGATTCAATGTTCACGTTCATTATGATAAAATAGACCGTAGAAATATGTTATTCTTTCAACATATATATATATATATATATATATATATATATATATATATATATATATATATATATATATATATATATATATATATATATATATATATATATATACATATATATGTAAAATAATGGCAATATACGGTCTTTTTACAAATGGAGTGATAAGACGTTTTTTGATTCTTAAAAACAAATGAACCACAAATGTAACAGAAATTGTCCAGATTGTATACACAATATCTTCTTGGGTTGTTTTTAATTTTTTGGGCAATTCAAACGCAGCAGCCATCACATAACAACTTATTTGCACAATAAATGCTAAACTGAAGATACAACTAGAAAAGACAGATATCATTTTAACACTTCCTTTTCACTTGTGAGTTGTCTCCGACAATTACTCGAAAATAATCTACCCTTTTTTCTGTACCTGTAGCCCTTTGTAACTATTACTTTCACTCATATCATAAATATGAAAGAAACGTATTTACATGTCAGGCGCATCATATTATAGGGGCGTATACGCCAATGCTAGTGCTATGATTATACATATGCCATTATGACATGATGCCTTCGATATGTACCTATTCATTTACATGATATTTTGAAATCTAATACTGGTTTATAAGGAAATAGTATGTAATTACCACAAAACTATAATTATTTTCAAACTCAGTGCCTGAAAATGAATAAAAATTGAATAAATTTGTAGAATCCGCCGACCTTTCGCAATCCAGTGTTATCTGTTATAGTCGGTCCGCTGTAAAATTGCAATTTTCTTCTTAAAGAGTCAAAGCCATAAATAATTTTGTTAATTTTATTCATTTCAATTCTACGCCACAATTATCTAACAAAGTAGTGGATACTAGGTCGCTTATGCACAACTTGTTTGCTGACAGTTATTATAAAGAATAAAATTATTTATGGCTGTTACTCTTTAAGAAGATAGTACCTAAGTTATTGTCAACTAATTCGGGCACAAAATGCTTTGTTTAATAACAGACAATTTGGCTTTTTGAAACTAGTGATAAACTCTATCAGTAAATAATCGCAATTAATAGTAATATTATATAATTAATGTTAATTAAAGTAATTCTAATAACAAATACTGGTCAATTTTTTAAATAAAACAGTTTCATACAAAGACAATGAAATATAAAGAAATAAACAAGGCAATAAATAAACGTATCTAAGTTAGATAGTAGTAGGTACGTCGAAGTAAATGTCAAAGATCACAGAGACAACCCGACTCGTGTCCATTCCACCCCGCAGTCACCTGTTTGAATCTCCGTAATTTAGTTAGAGTGTAACCTTCGAGCACACATCACATTACATCGATAAATTAGATCATTCCTCGGGAGTATTGTACGTGACAATGTCGCGAAAGCTTCCATCTCAAGCTACTGTAAAGCGTTGATTAAACGACTTTCCGGAATTAGAATTCGACGGTACTGAACTAAGATGCACAATTTGTGACAAGACACTGTTGTGGAAATTTAAAACACGTGTTGTATGGTATGTGAAGAGCGGAAAATATTAAACACTTGTAAATGATGATATTAGCGTCAGTGACAGGGAAAAACGTTTTAATTTAGATTTAATGCAAGTGATGGTCAGGCGTAATATTCCATGGACCAAACTAGACCATCCCGAGTTTAGACGATTTCTACAGAACTGTATTAGTGGAAAATATAATGCCAGTGGGGTCAACGGCACGAAAAAATTATTTGCCGACATTGTGCGACAAAATTAAAGCAGAAATCTATTCTGAGTTGCATGAGAAACATATATGGGTTAATGTTGACGAAATTACTGATGTTAGAGGCCAGAGTGTCGCAAACTTAGGAAAAGAGGTAGACTTTTCCAAACCTAATATAAACGTGCCGTCTGTGAAGAACTTCACATACTTCAAATATGCCCCTATCACGTCTGTAGACGTTGAAAGATCGATTTCCGCATATAAGTGGATATTAAGTAGTAAACGTCAAAATTTAACTCTAGAGACCACATGGTAGAGTTGTTAATAATTTATTTGAACTCCACTGGCACAAGTGAATAGTTGTAGAGAATTATTCTAGCATCGCGGCATCGACAGTTGTGCAAACTGCACAGACACACTGTTTTGTGAATATTTATATCCTCCAGTATTTTGGATGCCATGAATATTAATAACTAGTTATAAGGTAAAAATAACTGTTAATCATTTTTATATGAGCGTTTACGTGAGTATGGTATTAGTCTCTCCTGGATCCGCCCCTGATATTGACGTCATGTACCCCACTCTAATAACCATTTATCAGAAAATGTTCCCAATTATATGCAAGTAAGACCAGATTTTAGGATTAAAAATATTTCAACTATTTAAATAATTTTATATAAAACTAAATATGTTCTTACCTTAACTGAAGCATTGCCCAAAATATACCAGAGTTTCTAGATATCGTTGTAGATGTTGAATTTAGAGTGAGGTAATTTCCTTGTCCTGTCCAAATCATCGCAGCTCCAATTCCAATAATTGCACTGGCCAGATATAGTAACCATGTTTTTGGTATTAAGAAAGTTGCAATAAAAAACCTGAATAAACATAACATTATCCACAGGGGGTTTGAGACTTTAACAAAATGGAAATGTCTTTAAGCTACAAATATTTCCTAATGATAACACTTTAAATGGGTACAAACATCTATTTTTATAAAAATAGTTGAAGAACCGATTAGGTGTTTAGTAAAATGTAATATATTATAACCAAAGATGTCTAGAAACATTATTGAATAATTTTTTTCATTTGTTTAAATAGACAGTGTGTCCCGTTTCAATTTCCACTACCTTCATATTTGTTATTATGAAAGAGATCACTCAAATTCTGATGATGATCTATACAGGGTTGGGTAAAAGTGAGTCAGATTTAGATATCTCGAGTTCTATGATAGCTAGAAACTTGAT
The DNA here is from genome assembly GCA_029963845.1 of Rhamnusium bicolor. Classification (NCBI taxonomy): domain Eukaryota; kingdom Metazoa; phylum Arthropoda; class Insecta; order Coleoptera; family Cerambycidae; genus Rhamnusium; species Rhamnusium bicolor. The sequence goes on along the minus strand of JANEYF010005100.1, from coordinate 108,440 downwards.
TTAAAAACATGAATAAACTAGACAAAAAAGTTTATAACAGGAAATTATGTTTGAATAACAGGGTGAGCCAAGACGATTCTACAGGGTCAACTAACATTTTTTTTAAATGGAATGCCATTTATATCAGAACATTTTTTGAAACCTCTTTGTGGCTTCCTTCCACTTCTGTATTAATATTGACTCACTCCCAACCATTCGTATGTAATGATTTTTTCTTTGTTGAAATTATGCCATTTACACGTATATATTAAAAAAATCACTATAGTCACAATTATCGATTTAAAAAAATATATGTTAGTACCAATTATGAGACATCTGTGTGATGACACTCATCCATTTTCACTTCCTAAAAGTATACAGGGTGGCCAAAAAATAATTTTATAATTTACAACTATTTGAACTAAATTTTCTCAGTTTTTCAAATGGAACATCCTATATAATTGAAAAACAAACATTTTTTTGCACGTACATCTCTATGGTTATTTGTAACCATTTTCGATTTATTGAACAATAACTGCAAAATTCAGCGATAAAAATTACAAATATATATACATATTTTTTTGTAATTCAAGAGATATTATAAAAAATACTCCACATGTTGCCCATTTTGATTGACGCACATTTCTATGCGTCTTTGGAATGAGGTTTCTACTGTTCATAAAATTGCCGGAGTGATATTTCTAAAATTATTTATTATCCATTCCTTAAAATTTTGGACTGATGTTGGTGTGATGTTTTTATGGGCATCATGTAGGACGCTTATTATAATACCTTCTCTTGAATTATTTGAAAAAAAAACTCTAATGTTTAATTTTTTTATTGAAAATGGTCACAAATAACCATAGAAATGTAAGTACAAAAAATTTTCGTATTTCAATCCTACATCACATTGTCCAAAAATATTGAAAAAATTGAGAAAACTTGTAAAAGTTGTAAACTTAAAAAGAATTTCAGGCCACCCTGTATACTTTTAGGAAGTGAAAATAGCTGAGTTTTACCACACAGATGTCTCATAATTGGAACTAACATATTTTTTCTTAAAATCGATAGTTGTAATTGTAGGGATATCCCTACAATTAATATACACGTGTAGATGAAATAATTTCAACAAAAAAAATCATTACATCTAAATGGTTGGGAGAAAGTCAATAATAATACAGGAGTGAAAGGAGACCACAACGAAGTTTCAAAAAATGTTCTGATATAATATGGCATTTTATTTAAAAAAAATGTTACTTTACCCTGTAGAATCGTCTTGGCTCACCCTGTATATTCGAAAATAATTTCCGGTTATAGATTTCTTTGTCTAGTTTACTTATGTTTTTAAATCAAGTTTTTAGCTAACATAGAACTCGAGATAATAGAAGTCGGACGCACTGTTGCCCCACTCTGTATAATACTGCGAAAGACCTTCGTTGGTACTACTGAAAAGAAATTTCCTCGAAACATCCGCCTACTAACATCGAAAAATTGTATAGGAAAATTTTGATTTATATTCTATTTTAGTAGTATATACATCATATAGTATATATACACACACACACACAAACACACACAAATATTGCCACGTTTCATACGTGTAATCACCCGGCGCCTCCACTAAATCATGCTAAATACTTTATTACCGGCGCATCCACCAAATGTCACGATGGCTCCGGCTCCACCATATGTTACGTAGTGACGAGGATCTTATACCCGGAGGGTTTGCTAAGGATGTTGATAAAAATATATGATGCACCTATAAACCAAGTATACAATCATTTATTTGAGAATATACAGCTAAAGAACAGGGGTGAATGTGGACTCAATATAAACTAACTAAAAATAATGAACAAGGACTTGGGCTCAGATGGGTGGCGGAGAGGGCGCTTGTTTGGTGTGCTTAATTTTTTTTTATTTTTTTAGATACTAAAAAAAATAAACAAATACAGAAACACATTTTTATACTGTTAGACATATACAGGGTGAGTTAATATAATGAAAACGGTCAATATCTCGTTAACTGTTTGAAATTTGAAAAAATGTCTCAGATAAAAATTATGTGAGGACAAGAGTGGTATATTTTAAACTTGTTTTTAAATCTACGGGGTGTTTCACATAGTGGTGGCAAGCTAATAATCGCTTTATTAATAGAATGCCCTGTATATTTTATATATTTGTATTTGACTTTTAATTCTCTACCCAGTCATATATTATTTTTGGACTTACACTGAGGTGTTACAATGTTATTAAGCTTTTTCCGCAAATGTAGTTTTTTTTTTCGGATAAAGTTGAATAACATTACAACACCGCATTGTTGTCAAATGTTATATGACGGGATAGAGAATTAAGAGTCAAATACAAATTTATAAAAATATACAGATTATTCCATTTCAAAAAACCCGAGTATTAGCTTACTTCCTATATGTGAAACACCCTGTTGATTTAAAAACAATTTCAGAATATGCTACTTTTGACCTCACAATTTTTATTCGAGCCATTTTTTCGAATTTCAAATAGTTAACGAGATATTGACCATCTCCACCCTGCTGATTCGTCTTATATATGGTAACATATTCTTATTAATACGGGATTCACCATTTTTGAAAAAATTTAGTTTAAACATTTTCATGTGATTGTTATTTACCTTGAAGTAACATTTTTACGTCGACTATTATTGGTAAAAACATTAGATGCTGTTATGTCAAAATGGCATCGTATTTTGCTTGAAGATGATGTACCAAATATCCACATTTTTGTAATAAATAAATTTTAACATGAATCATACCTGTTCAATTTTAAAAGCCAATAATAATGCTAAATTTTTTTTGCCTTTTGCATTTGTCCCAATTTAAACAAATAATTAGACGATGCAAAGTCTGTCGAAGAGATTATAACTGTTCACCTTCTTTAGACCTTATATTGTATTATTTTTAAAATTATTATTACATAAAAAATCAATTAATTGTGCGAACAATATTATTAGTATAGATAATAATTGCACATTGCGGATTAAATGAATATTGATAACGAAAGACTGTTATCACTGCAATAAATAGGTCACTTCCAACAAATGTAGAAAGTTCAAATAATAAATCAGACGACCATATTATTGTTGGTGATATTAATATAAACATTTTAGATGAAAATGATATAACAGCAGATTATTTCAACATCTGAAGTGAATTCAATTTTATAAGTACTATAAATATACATACCGACTAGAATTTGTATTGATCATATTTTCGTAAACATAAATATAGTAATATTAAAAATACATATGTACCGTACTGACTATTATGCTACAATACTAAATATTCATGCAATAAAAAAGAAGTAAATCAACATAGTTTAAAGGACAATTTTATAAAATACTGTTACGTGTTTGCTATCCACACAAACACGTCTTCCCGTAGCTTCGTTGATTGAAAGTCCAGGTAACACTTATTCACTACTTTATTTACTAATTAACAATTAACAACAATAGATTAATTACTGTCTTAACTATAATCACACTTGAGCACTTATAAGTCTCTTTCTTATTTCTTCTTTACTCGTTCACGTTCAACTTAAGACTAAGTCTCGGCACACCATGTGTCTTATTTATACATCCATTCACACGATCTAGAGGAGTCCAGAATATTCCCGGCCGTTAGCGTACAATTCCAGTCTCATCTAACCAGTCTACACAGTCCAGTGGCGTAACACTGCCCCCTCCTTAAGCCTGAACGTCCCGATCAGGCAATTCATTATTCCCTGCATACTTGGCTAGTCTCTCTATGTGCACCACCTTCATCTTGGATTTTGGACTTTGCTGAATTCTATATACAACGTCGTTTAGTCTGGTGACGACAGTATAAGGTCCTTCCCAAGGGTGGTAAAGCTTCAGGGACCTGCCTTTCTTTCGTTGTGGGTTATATAGCCAAACCAAATCTCCAGCCTGGAACCCTCCTGAATTAGCCTTAAGATCATAACGAGCCTTCATACGGTCACTTGCTATGGTAATACGCTCAAAAGGAGCCCTGGCGTTATATTGCTTATTTCTTATTTGTGGCCCCTTTCTTGCCGCGCAAACTTCACATTGGCGGCACCAAGCCTCCACATCTTGACGACTGACTGTTTACCCAGTAGAAACGTTGTCTTACTTTTTTTCAGGGTTTTGTTGACGCCAAAATGTCCGCCAGACGTTTCATTATGCACTTGCTGAAGTACATCTGCTACGTGACACCTGGGGATTAACAATTTCAAAGTAACTTTTCTCCCATCTGGACTTTCCCACGCTCTCTTCAGCAGTCCATCCTCTACTATAAGGGAGTCCCATTGTGCCCATAAAGCCTTCAGCCCCACTGATTTATTTGAAATGTCCTTCCAATCGGGTCGGGTCCCTCTTTCTCTCCACTTCAGAATAGGACCAGTCTCGTTATCGTTTAACTGCGCTTCCCTTAACGACTCTTTAGTCCAATAATCCGGAACATCAATCTTAACGGTCTTCATTATTTGTACTTTTTGTTGTTCTTCCTTACGGTGGCAAGGCTTGCAGTCTTTCTGACACGGTCTTTTGGAAAGGTCATCTGCGATATTCCGCGAAGTACCAGCTCGCCAGTTTTCCTGCGGCTTCTCCATTACTGCAACCCTCTCAGGGAAGCGCTGATGACAGTTACTCTGAATATGGCCCACTCTGCCACACTTATAACAGCGCATACGTCCTCCACTTTGTCTCCCACTACTTTGCTGTTGGGTTTGTCTCGGATCTTGAATGTTGAGCTCATGACAGTTCCTCTTAATATGGCCCAATTTGCCACACATATAACAACGGATGCCTCCATTCGGCCTCCCACTACTTTGTTGTTGATTTTCTGTCTGCTGGGAGTTCGATTTTGTCAGTAGTTGGGTCATCATCTTGCGTAGATCAGATATCAGGTTTTGTGTTGTGTTGCCTGGCTTGTCTTCCTCTACACTCACAGCTCGTACTCTCTGATTTGATTGTGTGGTATCCTTATAGGCAGCCTCAATCTCCAGTGCATGTACTAAAGCCTCACTACTAAGCTTATGCCTGGCCAACTTAAGAATTCGCCTTACTTCCTGGTCCCTTATTCCATCAATAAATGTACCAACTGCTAACTGTTGTTGAAATTCCATTGGTGCATCAGGATAGGCTAGATGGGCTAATCTTTCTACCGCAGCTTCGAACTCCTGGAGGCTTTCTCCACCTCGTTGTCTGCGTGATTTGAGCTGAGCCTGATATACTTGGGCGAGATGTTGGTCGCCATATCTTAGTTCTAATGCTGTCTCCAAAATGTTATAGTTTTGTTGCTGTGCGGCAGGAATTGTTTGGAGCAGGTCTAATGCTTGGCCCCTTAATGCTAATACCAATGCTGTTGCTTTTTCCTCATCGTTCCAGTTATTTGAACGTGCAGCTGCCTCAAATTGTCTCTTATATGTTGACCATGAACTTTGACCGTCGAAGGAAGGTGGTTGTAACCTAGTACCAGACGACAGTACTAACTGGCCACCCTTCTCTCTTAATTGTTGTTTGAGTCGGGCTACTTCTTCCTTAACTTCAGTTATTTCTCCTTGAAACTTTCCTCTAAATTCACTTACTTCTTCTTTAACTTCATTAACTTGTCCTACGACTTCACAGACTTTCCCTGCGACTTCCGTGACTTTTTCAATAACATCATCTTTAAATTTTTCAGTGAGGGAGAAAATGGCTGCCTGCTGTTCATCTAGGCTTCTTTTGAAGTCTTCTCTTTCCCTCGAGTCGCCACTTTTCTTGATCCTCAAACATTTTTCTTAATTGTTCCTGCCGTTTTCTTTCTTGTTCGTCGTTTTCGGCTTGACGTCTTCTCTCTTGATCTTCCATAATTTTTTCTTAAGTTATCTTTTTCTTCCTGGCGTTCTCTTTTCTGTTCTTCCATTTGTTGCAACAATGCTGCAAGTAAGTCTTGTGTTTGTTTCTCCGCCATGCTTCTTGTTGTTGGCATTAACTCACGACACGTAAATCAGTTCAAAATAAAGTTTATTACACTATAAATTCCGTAAAATGTTGATATCACGTCTATTTTAATAATGGAATGTTCCAGAAAAATCTCGAAACAGCACTAGAAAGTCTTATTTAGAGTCTATTCCTCTTCTGTGTTGACAAAATTCACGTATCTCCACTAATTGTGCAATGGAATGTTCGAGAATTTTTACAAATTATCACTAATAAGTCTTGTTTTGAGTCTATAACACGTTTCCGTTAACACAGTTTACGTATCTCCTGTGGTTTCCAATTCGAATGTTCTAGAACTGTCACTAAAAGTCACTTAGAGTCTTGTTTTTAAGTCTACAACAGGTTCCCGTCGACACAATTCACGTATCTCCTGTAGTTTCCAAATAGAAGGTTCTAGAATTTTCCCGAAATTGCACTAGTAGCCCTTTTTCTCAGTCTACAATACGTTATTACTAGCTGCACTCGCGTATTTGCAACAATTTCTAAATCGAATGTTCTAGAAATTTCTCGAAAATCCACTTTAAAGTCACTATTCAGTCCAGAAATAGTCCTCCAAACACTGTCCAGTAGCTTAATTCTCCGTGTTACCACTAATTTCTGAAAAGAACCCTGTAGAACCTTTTCGAATATTCCAGAAATTTCTCTTCCAATCCACTTCCGACACCAAATTGTTACGTGTTTGCTATCCACACAAACACCTCTACTCATAGATTCGTTAATTGAAAGTCCAGGTAACACTTATTCACTACTTTATTTACTAATTAACAATTAAAAACAATAGATTAATTACTGTCTTAACTATAATCACACTTGAACACTTATAAGTCTCTTTCTTATTTCTTCTTTACTCGTTCACGTTCAACTTAAGACTAAGTCTCGACACACCGTGTGTCTTATTTATACATCCATTCACACGATCTAGAGGAGTCCAGAATATTCCCGGCCGTTAGCGTACAATTCCAGTCTCATCTAACCAGTCTACACAGTCCAGTGGCGTAACAATACATAGATTACAAGAAATAAATTAGACTAGGTACCTATTTAGAATTGTAGTTATCCTACTTAATAATCATATTAAGTGAAATATTTTAAAATTTTGGAAAAAGACAGTAATGATACAAGAAGGAAATTTAAGGAATCCCTTATTTATTTTTTTAACCGGTGATAAATGTGTATATATTTAATTATTGTAGATTTTTGTACGAACTGGTGAACAATCCTCAGAGATGGAGTAAGTAGAAACAATATCAATATAACATACTGTCTCACGTCTTTATGAAAATATATAAACATGTCATATTTGACATTGCTACAAAAGTCAATCTATCAAAGAAGTGTTCTAAAAGTTTTGAGAACGGAAAGACTCTTCCGAAACGTCAACTTTTAATCGTTTAAATGACATTAGGGTTTAATTTTCAGGTTAATATTTTTTAGATGTGAGAAATTTTTTGGATAGGCCAAAACATTTTCTCAAAAACCAATCTCTTCACTAATCCTTTTGGCGGAGGGGTAAAATTAACAATAGTTTTTAAAAAATTTATAAGACAGTGGATTAATACTCAAAGAAGGTGCGAAGAAACATAATAAGATACTACAAATAAATAAGTATAAACAAAAAAAGAATAAGAATAATAAATTACACAAAAACAATAATTTGTTATCTATAAAACAGTATGGCTCTAGGGAGGGCAAATCAATATAAGATACTATCTCAGTGCTCACATTTGAAATGTATGAAGCAATAAATGCAAAAAGCAATTTTTGTGTCTATTCCTCGATTTTGCAAAGACGTTTGATACTGTTAGCCACCAACAATTACTAGTTTTATAAGCCTTGCAAGATATGGATTTCAGGAGAAGTATTTATGGCTAGTTACTTGGCAGATAGAACATAATATGTAGAAGTAAATAATAAACTAAAAAAAGCAAGGTGGAATTTGGACTTCCGCAAGGAACGGTTTTGGGTCCAATTCTCTTTTTTGCACATTTTAATAGTTTACTTAATTTAAAAACTGATTAGCTTTGCAGATGACACGGTAATTTTTTACAAAGATAATTGGTAGTTCAGCTTAAAAAAGAAAGTAGAAAATTATATTGGTGATATAATTAATTGGTTTAACAATAAACTACTTATAATAAATTTAACAAAATAGTGTTCCTATAAAAACACCTTACCAGATTATGACACTTTAAAAATATGAAAATCCATGAAATACAAATAAAAAGAAAAGTGGCGAAAGTTTTAAATACTTACTTAGGAATTTACATAGACAGACATTCGATTCTAAATATAACGTATTGTAACGGAATTCCAATCTTATTTTATATTATGAACTTCAATTATTTGGTATGCTGAAAACCGAAGGGGAGTTATTGCTATATGGAACAGTTATATGACATTATTTAAAGAATGTGTCCAAAATGTGCGGATTTGAGTGGAGATAATATGGTTTATGGAAAAAAAGCTAAATATTATTTATTACAAAATTAAATTTACAATTTTCATCAAGATTTTTTTAATTAAACACCAATGTTATTACAATCCTTCTATCGCTGAAACCTTGTGCGGAAGTGGACTACACATTTACGCTTATCTTTCAACCAAGCATCATACAATACAATACACAAATTTCATTAATTTTATTACTATTTAAACGACATTTTTTAAAAAAGCCTCAAGGGAAAAGTTTGTCACAAAACTCTATATTTGAAATTGTTCTGACAAACTTTTTTAATTATTATGTTTACAGATACAATATAAAACGTTTCTCTAGAATTGTTTAAATTTTTCATATGTTTAGATAAATATTCCGTATTTTTTTATCTATCTTATTCTGAATTTATTGACGGCAATAGTATATTGTGTATCCAGTAGTAAAGGCAATACATTCTCGGACAACGATGTAAATTGCTGGCTAAGACGTTAAGCCGAGGCCAACAAGCATTGAAATCTGGGAATGTGCTTTTACTACGACGTACACATACTATTTTTTCTGAAATCGCAATCAATATTATTATAAATTAAGGAATTTTTATTAATGCATAACAATTTTTCATTACAATCTAATTGCTTATAAAACCGTTTCCTTGACTGCTTATTTATTGTTGTGATAAAAGTCAGATTCAGTGCTTATTTCGCTTTAATACTGGTAAGTGCTAACAAAATTTAAAAAAATATATTTAAAATAGACAGTGATGATGATGTCCAGATGTATGACACACCACCAGAGTTAGTAGCAACTGCAAAAAATGTGACCTTAAATTTAATGTTCTATTTTTTTACAAAAAAAATGTATTTTTAATGTGAGTTGGTTTATCTGCGTGTATTTATTATTTACTGACTAAAATGTTAATAAATAACCTGTACGCGAGTTACTTTCGCGGCTTATATCGGAAAAGTAACTTTCTTGAGGAGCAAGATTTTTCCATTTGAAGTTTTTTCGAAAAATGGAAGTTTCTATTGAGGCCACACTCTGAGTATTCATTGTATACATATATACTTACAAGTATGTGAAACCTCCAACTATCATAGAAAACTTTGGACCTATTACACTTATTACAGATGGAGACAGCCAATTGCAGATTGATAATGCCAAATATATAATAGCTAGACTGTAATACGCCTTTCCCTCAAAGTTTGGGTCGTCTTCATGTATACTGGTTATTATGGTTTTCTAAAATAAAATCTTTGTTAAATTTCACGAGGTAATATCCAATATCGGTCACTATACTGTAGTTGCAAATGAAAAGAGCGAACGTAACCTCTTTATAAGTGACGCCAACAATATTGGTTGAATGTAGCTGAAGCCATGGTTACCACCAAATCGTCTAGTAAACAGAGATACTATCCTTCTCTTTACTTACGGCTACAGCATAGAGATTTTCCATAATATTTTTAAGATAGAGTTGTCATAAATTTTTTGCTTATTTGCTCAGTAAATAGAGACATGTTGAGTTCACATTATGGAGATAAATTTTCGAGAAAAATCGAATAGACGAAAGTTCGCTCGTTATCTTTTGCAACTTATTGCAATTGTAGACAAAATTTCAGTTAAAAGTCCATCGAACATATCTTTTGTTGCTGCTTGAATAAAAGTGTGTGGGTGTATATAATAGGGATACACATACATGATTGTGCGTACATGAACGTGCGTTCATGTCTTAAGATATATACGTATGTCTGTAGAAGTCTTTAAATGGTAAATTACTAAGTTGTAAGAAAATGAAAAGCAAAGATTTTCTAAAATTTCTAAAATAAAATTTTGGCTCATATCTCAAAAACTGATATTGAAACAAACTGTCAGTCCTGCTAGTCTATTGAATTTTTCACGAAAATTTATCTCGAAAATGTGTAATGAGGATTTCTCTCTCTAGTGCGGAAATGGATGAAACTCTCCATTTGATAACAAATTGGAACACCCGTATATTGTACAAAAATATTCTGCACACTGTACAGGGTGTTACAAAAAACGTGCCAACACTTCTAGGGCCGATAATACATAAAACATAAACGGAGTTTGCTTAATAAACATGTCATAATATTAACAGTTTTCAAGATACTGAATGATGAATTTTAATATTATTAACACATTTTGAACATCTCCCCGCTAAACAAAAAAATATAGCATATATGAAAGATTCATGATATTTTGTCACATTATGAAGTTGTACTGAAAATATTATTAACATTCCAATAACCTCTGAACATCGTTATATGCCCTGGAACTTAACAAAATCCTTGTGATGAAATATGAAGAATGTTTTGTTCAAAACTTTTTGTTGCTTTCTTAAAATGACACTAAGATGTAATAAAAATTATCAATTAACTTTCTTAGTATGTTTGTTTGATACATTTTAAATACATTGCCTAAAATTTCCCCAAGTTAATGTCAGAAAATATCGAAGTTATATTACCTACATTACTCAGTAGCTACTGTACAGTTTCACTTCAAGTTTCACCTTCCCACCATAAAAGCATAAAGTTTTATGGTCGAAGAGTTTCACATATGTATGTCATAGGAACTAAGAGCTTCTGGTGATCGGGTCATGCCATCTATCTGTTTAGTTTTAAGCTATGGGGACTAGTATTACGGTAACCTACTTTGTTTGTGTATAGAACCGCGGACTCATGGTCCGACGTCCGACGCTTAACTGACTGAACCGTTGAGAACCTTATAAGGAGAGTGTATAATTGGTTACATGGGCAGTAAATACGATTTCAAAGATTGCAGTATTAAAACAATTAAAAATTCTAATATAATTAGAAAAATACAAACAAACCTAATTTTTCACAAACACGCCTTTATATTTTCTTGTAATCATCATACATAAGAAAAATATACTAATTTAAATATTATTCAGGTACATTAGAAGCGCATGCCACCAAAATAAACAAAATTAGCGTTTAATATCCTAAAAAATGATAGCATCTTAGATAACATTCATGCTAAAAAAATTAATAATTAATTTAATTTTACGAGGCATATGATATGACGTATTTTATGAATAATTTTCTAGAAAAAGTTTAGGCAATAATTCCAAGCAAAACTGAAAAATAAGCAAGGTTATACCTATAACCGCAACTTCATAATTTATTTCAGTATCTTACTTTACTTGTAGGGGCACTGAATTATTTAAAAACAGTATATAATTTTAACTTGCATGAACCCGCATATTGTGTATTGAACAACAAAAAATTAGGCCCCTAGATTTCAAAACTTTACATTTCATGATATACTAATTGTACAAGGTGTCCCAAATTTAAAGTGACAGAATAATGAGAGATAGAAGTTGAGTTTAAAACACCCCCAAACTTAACCTTGAATGTTAACAGTTTTTAAGATACAGGGCGTTTTGTGGTTTTTGATTAAAACTGTAGTGGGCTATATTTCTGGAGCGGCTTTATATATTTGGATAAAATTTGGTACAAATATTTTACTCTTTTAGTCCAATCAAAATCATTATTCACTTTGGAAAAATTTCAGAACAGGACTGAATTTTTGTAATGTTGCTCTCCAGTGCTGACAACATCACCTTGTGCGTATCATTTTTTGGTAAATATTAGTAAACGTTTTAAAAGGCAATGGACCAGTGTATAAAATAATGTCATAATATTTGTAGGCACATTTAAGGTTATTCTCCAATAAATTTTCAAAAATATTGATTATCCAAATAATAAATTCTATAAATTAGGCATCAACTAACTAACGTCACTATTTTATTAATTTTACTTACACTAATTAAGTATCTTCATTTTTTGGACAAGAAATACACATTTATTGAAAAATTAATGGTGCATGCAGGGCTAGACTCGCTTAAAATTACATGGTTGAGTTAAATTTGTTCACATTATTTACATCATTATTGAAATACATTAATACCAAATTTTCCATGTTCATTACTAATTTGAAATACCTTCGAGAATGTCTTATGGTACGGCGATTTTGAACATATCTACAGTATTTTCGTAGCTCTCCCATTTCCTTTACAGAAACCATACAAAAAAATCTGAAAATCGGTTGACCCTGCAGGCCATCCCTGAAACTTCCCGCTATTTTCGAGATTAAAGCGCTCAAAAATATACGTATTAGTTAATTTTTGAGCTCTCCGAGCTCAAAATATTACACACATACATTTTTGAGCTCTACGATTAGGTGAAAAATCTTGAAGTTATATTAAAAAAAACATTTTTGAACTGCGATATCTTTTGAACAAATTAACCAATCGAGATGCAGTTTGCAGCATTCAACACAGTTTTTCAAGTACAAAAAGTTATGTTTGTACCAAAAATCGATCCGACAAATATTTTGAATGTTATTTAAAAAAAAAAAAAAAAACTTTTTTTCGAATGTTTCGTAATCGATACCTCTTGAACGAATCAACCGATTTTAATGCGGTTTACGGTATTCAACGCAGTTTTTTAAGTACAAAAAGTTATCTTAGTACCAGAAATCGATCCGACAGGAATTTTGAATGTTGTTTCAAAAAAAACACTTTTTTGCGAATTTTTTCATAATCGATATCTCTAGAACGAATCAACAGACTTTGATGCGGTTTGCGACGATCGACGTTGTTTTATAACGAGAAGAGCTGATTAGATTTTGGAATTGATCGGTTCAGTAGTCTAAAAGATATTCCAAAAAAACAAATTTTTGAAAATTTTATTTTTAAGATTTCTCAAAATCTACCGGGCTGAATCGGTTCTAATTATCAGGAAATCTAAGTTGAGTCAACCCCTTTAGAATGCCATAAACCGCGTTTCGATCGGTCAAGCCGTCCAAAAGTTATGAGAGGTTTACATACACCGTACACACATACACATACACACAGACACACACACATACATACAGCCATACAGACACCCTTGTGGGAATAGTCAGAATAGCTTCTTAGGACCTCAAAACGTCGAGATCTGACAAAAACTCGATTTTCGAAAATGAGGGTGAAACCAATAACTTCCCGATTTCTGGAAATTTTCTATTTTCTTAGCGGGAAATTAAAAATATTATCTAAACAACACAATAGGACCGTGAGGAAGGTTAGGAGTTTATTTAAATTTTCTTAGGCGTTTTGCCAGATTTATTACAAGACATCTAGGAGCATTTGGCATGATGGTGCTGGACCCCAATTTTCTGTACAGTCCAGGATCATCTGATCCAGCCAACAGATTGATCGGTCGACGAGTTCCCCGAGGTCTCCTGATCTTACACCTCTCAACTATTGTTTTATAGGGCGAACTCAAGTCAGAGATGTATGATGAACAATTCGGTACACGGGAACATTTATTTAAAAAAATATATTAATGTATGTGATAACATTAGAAATAATCCGGAAATAATTGATAGATCAGTGAAAAACCTTTTGAAGTCTCAAAAATGTATTGATGCTGGGTGGTTATTTTGAAAATTCATTGTAATTTTAATTAAATTGCATCGTTCTGTTAATTAATTTGTTTTTTTTTTAGTTATACGTGTTGGAGGTTGTTGCTTAATATGTTCCATTTTGACTTTATTTTGTTAAGACTAAATTGCTATTCATATTTAATATTTTAATATTATTTTCTATAGATGTTTAATAACTAATTTTAATTATGCTTGTTAATACAAGCCTCATTATTAATATTTTTTTTTCATGAAAGAAATTAAATGTACTATATTTTGAATGGGAATTTTAAGCTAAAGATCATAAACTTTATAAACGGCATGCAAATAACTCTGTGCTATATAAATAAATTTCGTATAGAAGTTATTTCTCAATTTCGAATGGCGACACAACGCTTTAAAAACATTTTGTATAAATAATTTATTTTATAGTACATGACAAATTTACATGAAATATGTGTTAGTATTAATTAAATATTTTATTAACTTATAGAGAATGTTTATAAAAAATATCCTTTAACAACGTTATAAAATATTCTTTGGATGATTCATGTTTAGTGGGTAATGTAGTTATCAGTTAGGTAGGAACTTTAAGATTACATGTTCATTATTAATGTTTGTTGGTTACTGTACTGTAAAACCAAATAAAAAAAAATGACGCTATCTTTAATCTCAACCAAAAAGGGTGTTTTTAACGACTTTAAACAAGACTACCTTTTCTATGTTAAATTAAAGAATACTTCATATTTTCCAAGAGCAAGGCCAAAAAATGTAACCTACGAAAAATTAGGAGCAAAACTTTTGAATGACAGTTGTGTAAGTGTGGTTCTCTATGAGATATCACAATAGGAATATCTTAATCATATTTTTCGACCTCTAAAACTTACCCGTACCTAATTTCATTCGAATATGTGTTGCAGTTTTGATTTTCTAATAAAAAATGTGTTAAAAAATTAAATTTCAACACTCAGCATCTTGAAAACTGTTCATATTAGGACGTATATTTATTAAGCAAACTTCGCTTATTTCTTGATGTACCTACCCGCCCTAGAAATGTTGTTATATTTTTCTGAAAGATCCTATATATATTTTACAAAGCGACAGCCACAACGTTGACGGTAACTATGATTACAACCATATTACTTCAAGATGTCCTTAAATAGTCTATTTGTACAATGTGGTACGTTTATCGTTCTGATCTCATTTTCAATATTATTTGAAAACAACAAAAATTAAATGGAGGACTTTATAGACCGCTTAAAGCCTTGCGTATATATTTTTTTGTCGGATTTCCTATGTGGATGATATTTTTGCAGTGTTTGATACAAAAGTCACTGACATTGATAACTTTGTTTCTAAATTAAACAGTCGTTTCGCGTCAGTTAAATTCACATATGAAATTGAAAACTCTGGACAACTACCAATTTTAGATGTATTAATAATTAGAAATAGTGAAAATAGGAATTTGATATATACAGAAAAGATATCAGTACTCTGAGATATATCCCTAAGGACTCTCACCATTGTGCTCAACACAAAATGACGGGTTTTAATTTTCTAGTCCATCGTCTATTAAGCTTCCCCCTCAATAAGGAGAGGTTTGAAAAACAAAATGTATTGATTAAGGATACAGCTGCTGTGACGTACTAAACAACAAAATGGGTATTTGTGTGTGTCGTGTCACTTTAGCACCCTTCAATACAGCAGCGGTACTTTGAACTTTTTATTACGGTACGGTTTCGAACGCTAGTTCCTGTTTTCAAGTGTAGGAACACCACTTTATCCTATCAGCGGTATGATAGAAGCTAGGATAACTCAGTGAAGAAACGGAATGTCCAGGCGGTCTGTGTGTGTGGTTGTCGGTTGTGCAGCAATGAACAAATTCACCTTACCTACCGAAAATGCCTTTTGGTGTATAAACAAATTTACTTGCTTCAAAGGCAGAAGTTCAACTTCACTTATTCTATTTACTTAAGATTGTTTCACAAATGAATAAAAAAATATATGCACAACAGTTCTGTTATTATTCAACGTAAATATTAACCTATATTACAAGTAAGCAACCAAGGAAAACCAAGCAAGAAGTTATGTAATGCAAAAGCGGTGATCAGTTATATCAAGCACAGCTAAGTTACGGCAATTACTACTACGGTATTACTATCAAATGTTTACTACAAGCGTCTACAAAAGCAAGCAAGCGGTGAGTCGAAATAAATTATAGTTACGGCAGCTACTATTATTAGTATTTACAGAAAACGGTTAATGACTCTAATCACTAATGCTTAAGACGATATTATGGCAGGTGGTCGGTGCAGTATGTGTATTCAGTGGTAGACGGTTATAGAGTGCAAGCAAGACACAAGTGCAGGAGGTCAGTCCAGGGACAGACGGTATATTTGATTGGCTAATCGCGAACGTGCTATATCTTTAGATTACTAATGTCCCTTGTTAGGGTTTCTTGACTACGTGTGGCGGAAGGAACGGTTTGTATTCGAGCGCATCTGATGAAATCCCTTCCACAGATTGAAGCTTAAAGATTTCACCGGTACTAGTTCACCTACGACTGAGATGGAACCTTTTTCAAAGATCGAGGTTTAAAGGTCCTATATTTACGTCAACAATAAATAGAAATGATAACCGAATATTCCCGGTGCTCGACTAACTGTATAGCATAGAAGTCAGTTTCACTAACTCGAGCTTTAATTGTAAACTGTCCCTTAAACTTCTAAACCGAAGATATGCGTGAGTGACTGGAGATATTCGAAGTTAACTTTCGTTAGTTAGTGATAGATTAGAGTAATAGGTTATCAAATCAGCTTCAAGCTTACTTTATGTACAATTTAGTTTCAAGAAACACGGACGTCGGACGGAGTGGATCATGCATTACATTCCAAAGCACCTAGTGAAATTCTTTCCACAGATCGAAGATTAAAAACCTCACTTGTGCCAATTCGCGTGCACCTGATGAAATGATGTCGACAGATCAAAGTTTAAAGATTTCACCGATACTTTATTGTAATTACGACTGAGATGGGACTCAACCTACTTTCCTCTTACTTGATTGAGTACAAACACAATAAATGATTTATCATTAGAATAATAATCAAACTAAGATTATCTTGAAAAGAAACCTGTTTGAAACAATTATATTGGAGAAATAACTGTTATTTCAAATACTGGACTTGCAAAATAAATTTAACTTTGGCTCAAAATGGTGTTAAAAGAAATATTAATATAAGTTATCGTAAACAGGTTGTAGCAAAGTGACCGAAAATCCCATTTAGATCTGATTACAATAGAAAACTATTAACGGAAAAATCACTTCGTTACACTGCGAGTAATGGATATTCTGCAAGTTTAATTGATAAAATAATTAGGAGACGAAAATTTAAAGTCACTTAGAAATTCCTGGACCTTTCAAAATTAAAGAGAAAATCTGAAATTTGTATCGATTTATTTCAATCCTCGATCCACCCGTGGTATAACAGTGGTTCATTCATTGAGAAATAAACTACAACAACTTTTAAACAATCCAAAAGACAAAATTCAAACAAACGAAAAGTCTGGGATTTACGAAATTAGCTGTATGGACTGTATTCAAAAGTATGTTGGACAGACTAGACGATCAATTCAAAATAGATGAAAAAGCATATGGCCCATATCAAATATGGTAGAACAGATAAGTCTAGCGTTGCCTAATATGCGTTTGAGAACAACCATAAAATAGATATTAGCAATTTAAGATTAATTAGGAATATAACAAATACTAGCTGGATGCATTTTAAAGCTTGGAAATAACAAAGTGTAAAAATAGTATGAATAGTGACAAAGGGCCAATCCCAAATAGCCCGCTTTATTGGTTAGTAGGTCAAGGTTCACCAAACCGTGACAATAGTTTAGGTATAAATAAGATACATTGTTAGCATAAGGTTAGTTTTAAACATCTCCAGATGATGCTTACTTGGTTGGCGAAAGGTGCGTCGAGTGCTGTATATGGTATTTTAGTGTTTCGTGAAAAACTACATCAGTGTTGGGATTTCCTATGTCAACTAAAATTTATATTTTTTAAAAGAACATCCTTTATATTTGTACATATTTGGATAGAGAACTCCTCAATAAGGTCCAAAGATGTAAAATATATGGAATTTTCTTAAAGAAATACATAAATTTTAGTTGGCATGGAAAATCGGAATGAGCAGTATAAAAAGTACATGAAATGTTTTAAAGGTCTAAAACTGTTTAAAATATCGTATTTTTGATTTTTATTTGTCTTCAAATAATGTTGAAAATGATGTGAAAATGATAAACAGACCACATTGCAACATGCAAAATTTTAATTTCGATGACAACTAAGTTTAAATTGCAATAAACATATATTTTAGAGGCCAGACATCTTGATACGCTATGGCGACCTTATTCTTATATAACATTTTTATGTAATAACAGAATATTTTATTATATTGCATTACGACACATGCTCTAGAACTGTGATTTCAAACAAGTATTTAAATAAAATGTCCAACTATACCATACATTTGTATGGGTAACCTTTGATTTGTGAGCAAAAACCAAGTCGATATCTCATTGAGCCTAAGATATGTTGAAGAAACCATGAAAACACATTTTACCCCTTTTCACCCCCTTAGGAGTCGTAGCAATATCGATAGTGATGCACCCACCACTATATATATAATTTTCTCCAGTTAAATCAGCAATAAACCACAAAAAGAGATAAGAATTTTTATAATTTCATACTATTCTTTCATGCTTGACTCGACTTTTATATCAGTATCATCCAAGATATGGGTCTAATCATGACATAATATTCTTATTAGACTGTGTCAAAGGACGTAAAGTCAATTACGATCAGATTTTTCAATTAAAATGTGAAGTGAAATTGAAGATTATTATTTTCTTCTTACAATCGAATAAAAAATAGTGTATGGCACAGAGACGAAAATGTTTTTCGTACTCATACTCATAATATTCCGTAATCGTACGAAAAACTGTCTTTTTCGTCCTCGTCTCATAACATAAAATTTAAGACACAAGGACGAAAAAAGCAGTTTTTCGTACGATTACGGAAAATTGCCGTTCGAAGTGAAGCCGAGTTCGGCAACTGTATGAGTACGATAAACATTTTCGTTCTTGTGTTATACACTATTTTTTATTTGATTGTAGGAAGAAAACAATAAAATTTATTTATTGTATTTATTTTAATTGAAAAATCTAGTCGTAATCGCCTTCACGTCACTTTGACACAATCGAATAAGAATATCATGACAGTTCGTTTCATTTGTTTATGTATCAATTATTATTTTATTTATAACTGTTTAGCCTCCGAAAAATAATATCTATTATAGCAGTAATATCTATTATAAAAAAGGTAATCTTTTCGTCCAAACATTCAAATCAAAAAACGTAATTTTTCAACACAATCGAAAAAAAATAACTAATTTTGATCATTATTTGGCAACGAGATTGTATCTAAAATAGTTTTCTTCTGTATATCAAAAGAGAAAAAAATTGGAGTAACTACTGACTCACTACATTTAATCAAAGTTTCTGTATCGCTTTTTTTCGTAACATACTGTACGATATTTTCAGAGTATTTGTTATTCTTTAATGATGAATTTTTTGAGAAAAATCGTTAAAAATGATATTTAAAGATTAAAAATAAATCTTGTGCTACATTTAATACTTCAGAATGTTTACTTTTAGTTTAAATAATATTTATGTAATCACAATAGAAAATGTTATAATTTGTAAGAATGAATTCATAACTCAATTTATCGAAAAAAGAGACTGGCTGATTATTGCATTAGACCTCTCAATATAACAAACAGTTCTCTTCATTTAATAATATTATTAAATGAAGATAAATATGTATCCAATTTACCAACAGAACATTTGAATAAATATTATTAAATAAAGATAAATGTTTATGCAATTGCTCTGTAGATTTTGGTACAACATGGTTACCGATGCTACAAGAAAAATTGAACAAATTTAATATTGTGTAGTTTTAAGTATCAATAGTTCTGTGTGTACCAAGGATCTATGAATATAAATGATATCATATAAATAAATAATATGTGTCAAGCTTCATGCTACGCATATTTTACAAAAGCTTTAAAAAAAACACTGAAAAAGGAAACAGTTTTCATTTCCAAATTACATTTTTTTGTTTTATTCTAGTTATCAAAAAACACTCTCTGACTTTTCCTTTGACATAAAATTACTGAAGCAGAGGCTTATTTTTCCAATATCATACTACATTTTTTAGATAACCAAGCTTAGAAGAATTATCCATGTGGTAGACCCAAGAATAAAAAGGAAAAATTGATATTACATAGTAAACATGTAATATAATAATTACGTGATTAATTTGTTTATCAGCATTGATTTAAATTTGACAATATTGCTATTTATTTTGCAGTATTTATAATTTCGGCGAAATTTCTGGAATTTTCTCTCAGAGTTTCCTAGCTGCCTACAAAAGCTGCTTCGTATTTTTAGTTAAAATTTTCGGTAATAAAAATTTTGTTTCTATAAATTTTCTCTGCTTATAATTTTAAAATTTGACAATTACAGGTCTTGTCGTATGACTCTGTGGTCATGCAGTAAGTACACATGCCTCTTACTGTAGAGTCTCGGTCTCGATTAGCAGCCAAGGACCTGAGATTTTTTCGGAAGCACAAATTACTTCTGGCATACTTGGACAGTGGATGTTTGTCCGTTGTCTTCAAACTTTGTAGCCCCTCCCCTACAAATATATTTTAATCATACAAGGTGTATTACATGTAGTGTTTAATGTAATGTTTTGTTATCGATGTTTTTTTTACATTCTACAGAACATTAAAATATCATTAGCTATGTAGTTGAATTTGTAATAGGTGATAATTACCACTGACGTAGTTTTCCACACAACACCATATATTGCCTTCGATGCGCGTTTCGCCGACCAAGTTAGATGATTAAAACCAGATGATGCCAACTTTGTTGGCGACCCACTCGTTGAGTACAGTATATGGTGTTTTGGTGTTTTGTGCAAAACTACGTCAGTGTTATTTTCACATCAAAGGTTTCATACCACTTTAGGGGTAATAATTACCATAATTAATTGTAATTCATTCGAATAAATTTTCCTTTTATCTGAAATTTTGTTACGAAAACACATTGAGCCTAATGAATAAAAAATAAGCAAATGTTATAAGATAAGCAATTACTATTTTATTTAGTGCGGTAAATTTTATGTGGGTGAGTCATCTAGACCTTTCAATGTACGGCTCGCTGAGCACAAGAATTAGGGCGAAAACACAACACAGCGGTGCGACGTCGCATCGCAGAAATCAACGACGTCGTAGAAATTTGCGATGCGACGTCGCTTAGTACAAATCCTGCGCGAAACCACAACATTGCGGTGCGACGACGCATCGCAAATTTCCACGACGTCGTTGATTTCTGCGATGCGACGTCGCACCGCAGTGTTGTGTTTTCACTTATAAGATCGGCAATGATTCTCTCAAGCAACGCACGCGCAAATCACTGAAGTCTGGTTGTCTTTTATACGCGACTTTTGGTGGTATTATTGTCAACCTATAAATCTTTTATTGTATTTTGCGTGTTATTGTTAATCAAATATTTATTTTTATATTTATGCATATGGCTAGTTTTGTACTGCGGATTGCGAAACAGAAATCTCGTTTATATCCTTTAGTATTGTATAAAAATGATTTATTTTTATAATTTCAATCTTTCTTGTACAAAAATTTTATCAAACATTTTTTACCAATAGGTTTTTACTAGTAAAAAAATTTAAATAATTGTCTTCTGTATTCCTGTTTTTTAAGCTTTATTAACTTATTAACATTTATTTATGTACGTATGTAACCACGATACTCATTTTCTATTGTAGTCCTGTGTCTGATGATGTGAAGTAATTACTTGTTCATGAAACCGGTCACATTAATAAAAGGAATTTTATGAGAATTTTTCTTTTTGCTTTATCATGATTTATTTTATTGGAAAAAAGGTTTTATGTTGCCAGCAGCTTATTTGGTTTTTATATTTAATTATAACACGCCATACATACATCAAACGTGTCGCTTCTGGTATAGGTCTTCTGTGGCCGTGCAATGAACGTTCATCGCATCGCATTGCGGTGTGACTTCGTTTTTGCGATGCGTCGTCGCACCGCAGTGTTATGGCCTGCAATAGACGTAGGACACGTACTGTGCGGTCCACATCTCACTAGAAGCGTCTTCTCTGCGATGCCGTGGCGATGAAGTTTTAACGTTGCGTCATCGCATCGTATCGCCGTGCGACGTCGTTTTTGCGATGCGACGTCGCACCGCTGTGTTGTGTTTTCGCCCTTATGCTAGAAAGGGACAATTTGAGAAATCAGAAATACGTGAACACGCGTGGAACAGCAATCACATTATTAAGTGGGATTTGCCAAAAGTTTTGGAAAACAAAGTATACAAGAAGAAAACTGAAAGAATCCGCCATTATTTTGTTGAACGGTGATAAATGTTTCCAATTATTCTATAGATTTTTGTACGAAGTGGTTGTCAATCCTTAGAGACGAGGTAAGTAGAGAAAATATTAACATAACATAACGTATCACGTGTCTATGGAAATATATAAACAAAAAAATTGTCGTGTTTGACAATGCTACAAAAGATCAAAGAAATTTTGGTCTAGTTTTGAGAACTGAATCAGAGAGTATACTGGAACAATAACTCTTAATCATCAACAATATTTGACATTTAAGTTTAATTTTTTACATTTATGATTTTTTAGGTGCGGGACATTTTTACTTTAGTTAAGTCGTGATTTTTTTTCGACCTCAAGATTAATATATACGTTTTGAACCCTCCTGAATCCAATCTGACTATTTTTCGAATGATGTCTGTCGGTTCGTGTGTGTGTGTGTGTGAATGTGTGTGTGGCCGCGATAACTCAAAAAATACTTCCCAAATTTGACAACTAAGATTTTCAACAACATTTTAGGTGACACATTACATTTGGTGAATGTGGTACCACCAGAAGAGAATGAATACTGAATGAAAGAAGAAAAAAGTACAATTTCGAAAAAAAAAATATTGCATTTCTGGACGATTCTCGACGAATTATAAGGAAAGAACACAACTTTATGGAAAAAAAATCTGTCGGCATGTGTGTGGTATCACGATAGCAGTCACAGTTTTTGAGATAAACCTTTCAAATTTGGTACACATATTCTAAAGGCAAAAGACAATGATAAATTCGGTGCTGAGCAAAATTGGCCAGTTGAAAGGAGGTCCACGGAACCCAGACTTTTTGCCTTTTGTATTTGTCTTTACAAAAAAATATATTCTTGATGAAAAATTATAAATCATGTCTACTATATCATCAATAAAATATATTTTTCAAGTGCTGATATAAACGGAAATTTTTTACATATTTGACCTCATAAAATGGGGTTAAGATAAATTTAGCAGTTTGACATTTGAAATGTCTAATTTAGTTACAAAAATATCAATGTCAGTAAGAAGAAATTATTAAATTATATGACATGAATTATTATTGACAATATCGAACGACGTTGAAAATTAATTATTTAAAAATTTTAATGACACATTTCAAGGTACGCAATTAAAATTTAATTGAGGTAAGTGAAGAATTAAATAAAATGATTTTTTTTAGACTAGGATAATATATACTTGTATAAGAAAGTTATGTGCTGGACACATCAGATATTTTTGATAGGAAAAGGCCTTTTTTTCAAAAAAACAGCCTCTGACTGATCCCTTTGGAGCAGAGATTTATTTATCAATTTTTTAAATTAATTTAAAGGACAGTGACTTAATATCCAAAGAAGGCGAGAAGAAACATTATATGCCAGAAATAAATAACAATAGGCAATAATATTTCAGTTTTTTTCCTCAATATAAGTATTATTTGTTTTTCACATTGCTGCAGGTGTTTTTTACATTCAGTGCTGTTATTTTGTTTACATGTTACATGTAAAAACTCATTTAGAAAGGAATTAAAAATTTCTTGAGTTTAAATTTCAAATAACCGCCGCGCCAGCCATGTATATATACATAACACTTCAAACATTCAAAATACATTCTGAAGTAGAGTAATATTGAAAATTGATATTGACGGGAATGGGAAATAAACTCGTGAGATTATAAACCAAATAGCCAAAGTTAATCATTCGCCCCTATAGAATAAAATGTGATATACATATTCAATAACACAGGATTCTAACGCAGAGTAATTTAGAAAAACGTAAACCTTTTTTTTTACAGAAGTAAAATAATTCCAAATAACCGTCAGAACCGAGACTTCTACCCGATATATAATAGGTAATAATAACAAGATAGCATGAGGAGAAACATCCTGACAAAATATTTTTAAAAAGCAGAAAAATATTTATTTTGTAAAAGACAACATCAAGAGCTCATAATCCAAATAACCATCGATGGTGAAATATCCACTCCTATATAAAATACTTTATATGTATATTCATATCACTTCATTGTG
Source organism: Rhamnusium bicolor (assembly GCA_029963845.1). NCBI lineage: Eukaryota > Metazoa > Arthropoda > Insecta > Coleoptera > Cerambycidae > Rhamnusium > Rhamnusium bicolor. Next base: position 84,051 of record JANEYF010005100.1, on the reverse strand, counting down.
ATGCTATAAAGTAGTCTTGAAAAATGCAAAAATATTTGTTTAAACATGGAATATAACCTTTGAAAACAAGATTTAACTCGTCACATATAAACATATCAATAAAAACGAATCTACAAGCAGAATATTTCTTTTTTTGATGTAAAATATTTATTTTAACTGGGGCCGAAAATCTTGATTCCGATGGTTAATTGGGATGTGACTTGTTGTTGTCTAAAATTAATATTTTCTCTCAGTAATGTAAAGGGCAGTGGTGCATCTTCTACACAACGACCTGGGTTCACATCCGGGCCACACCAACTCGATGAGATCTAATGGACATAAAGGGATGTAAAACTGTAGGTACGTGTATCTGCGATGTGAGCATGTTAAAGATCCCTACCACATGCCAACATTGGGGGTTAGACACAATATTCGAGGTAGGAGTACCACTGTCTAATAACGAGCACTGATTAGTTTAACTCCTGGCGTAGGTGATTGACTTTGGTAGTGGAAATAAGTCGTCGTTAAACAATGAACAAAAAATAATTTCGGATAATTCTACAACAAGAATTTTATGTTACCTTTTTGTACAGTGTAGAAACTTATGAATAAATTCCATATCTCAATAATAGAAATTTTTTGGAAGAACCTTCAGGTAGGCCGAAATTTCATATTCTCTTTCAAACGCTGTCGCTACAGATGAACCATTTCGAAAATATTAAATGGCATAAGGGGTTGAGTTGTATCTTGCTTGACAGATATTTTAATTTCTACAAACTGGTTTTAAATTTTTTGATTTCGTTCCCTGTATACTTAGTTAGTCTTTCTATACCGTATGAGGCAGGTTACTAGGAATATCTTTGGGTTTTTAGTGCTGCATTTATGTCAAAATAGGAGGAATTTATATCGACTACACCCCAACCATCACCTGACACCACATTCTCTGTATTATGGATAAACGCGACACACAAATCTGACCACAATAACTTTGTGAAGGGCTTAACTACAATCACAAATTAAATACTTAGAAATCACTACTTTAGACTAACTTATTTCTTCTTTACTCGTACAATTCCAAGTTAAGACTAAGCTTCTGGATCCATTTTGTGTCATATCCATCCATGTATGGTCTAGAACTTTTTTGAAAATTCCCGACTCTTCTCTATCAGTTCAAGTTCCGTTTGATAAGTCTAGAATTTGGTGGGTATTTAATTCGTGGTAGCGCCATCTCGGGGCACACCTCGGAACCAGTAGTCTAACAGACCATTGCCGTCACAATACTAAGAGGTGGTTTTACTTTGTGAATTGGGTCTATTATTATTACTAGATACTATATGGTTTTATTTAGGTATAACAGCAAATTCACCTTGTACGTCTATTTCTTTCTTATTGGAGTTTTTTTTTCATTTAACTTTAAAGCGGATGATTGTAGAAACTGGAAAACATTTAAATTAGCTATTTAGATTAAGTTTCTGCTTTTTACACGAGTAAAAATAAGTAAAAATAATATGGGTAAAAAAAATAACTTGTAGCCCAAACAGAATTTTGATTAACAAGTATAGTTAATTATGACAGTTTTAAGCGGCAATGGTAAATATCAGAAAATGTGTTATTTAACTGAAACTCATCGCATAACAATCGTAATGGTGATTGGATATGGAGACATAACTAGAACACAAGCAGAGGTTGTTACCCTCTTTCGTCAGAAGTTTCCTGATTTATCTCGTATATCACGAGGAACAGTTAATAACATAGTTTAGTCTGCTCGCACATGTGAGACATTTACATAAAAGAGAATATTCTCTTATTGATGAAAACATCAAATTAAATGTAATGTTGGAGGCAGAAGACAATCCTTCTGCATGGAAAATTGCATTGAATAATGATGATCATATATTCGTTATCAAGTTGTTTAGAGCAAATACATTGCATCCTTACAAACTTCCTTCAACACAGGAGTTATATGAAACAATCCTGGTCGAAGGGTTGAATTCTGTGAAGAAATGAAGGGGAAAGTTAACCAGAGTGAATTATCTATAGATACGGTGTTATTTTCTGATGAATCAACCTTTACTGTTCATGGACATGTAAATCGTCAGAATTGTAGATACTGGTCTCGGGAAAATCCTCACTGGATGCGGCAGTTACATACTCAAAAATTGGAAGAAGCTAATGTCTGGGCAGGCATAATGGGTAATTAAATAATTGAGGGTAAACTAACCACAGCTATCTATTTAAACTTTCTCCTAGAGTTTATTCCTACTTTGGCAAAAATATTTTCCAATCCAAACAATCAAGAGGTACCAAATTCTTCTTTGTGATTTCAACAGGATGCGGCACCATCCTATGTAACACTTCCTGCCAGAGAATACTTAAGCAGAGTATTCCCGATTCTATTCAGGATAGGCGAAAGAAGAGCGATGGAATGGACTGTAAGGGTGCCTGACTTGACAACGCTGGGTTTCTTTTTGTGGGGTTACCTAAAAAACGAGGTCTACTAAACAAAACCTGCAAATTTGCAAGGGTTAAATGACAGACAGAATAATGGTCGAAATAAATTTACTTTAGACTGGGTTGTCAAGATGTAGAAGTTGCTCATTTTGAACAACATTAATTAACTTTAAATGCTGACTAAAGCTGTATTTATTGTATACAGGATTAACTGGACAAACTTAAAATCTGGATACGGGATCTCAAAGTAAGAAAAAAAGTTTTATTTTGAGATATGTCCGGAAACGCTTTCTCAAATTTGGAAAAAGATAAAAACGAATTTTGGTAGACAGGTACCAAGTTTCTTTTTTCTATCTCGAACAAGAATAAAATTCAAAAAATTAAAACCAGTGTATAGAGAATTAAAATACCTTTCAAACAAAGTATAAAGCAACCCCTTATGCTATTTAAAAATTTCAAAGGGGTTGTCTGTAGGGGAACGGATTGAAAGAAGTTATGAAATTTTTAAAAACAACAACCGACCTGAGGATTTTATAAAAAAAATATCGAGATACAGAATTTATTTCACCATAAGTTTTCACACGGTATAGGGGTAAATATACTGCCTTTGTCAGTTATTTAGAATATAGGCCCATGCGGTTATTTTCGGGTTTAAAATAAATTTTTATTTTGTTCTTTTCAAAATTACCATACTATGTAGTGATATATTTGGATTATATTATTTTGTATCTCTAAAATAAATATTCTCTAATTTTTTAAATCATTCTGCATCATCAGAATAAAATGATAGATTCTGTGTATATCAGTTATTGTATTATAGGAATGGAAATTTCGTCCTCGGCGCTTATCGGCTCTTGAGCTTGGTTTGAATATTCGTCCCCTTTTCAAAAATACTCTACACACACTGTGCGAATGTATGCTTGTTTATAATTATTGTATTTAATATGTAAGAAGTGAAAATCTTGGTCGCTTATTTGAAATATGAGATGTTTGGGGTAATTTTCCTTACACACCTAAAATAAATGTTTTTCCAATCAACAAAGATATTCCACATTATCTGTAGTTTTTTTCTTTAGCATTTTTTAAACATATTATTTAACTACTCCAGCGAGTATATGTAAAAATAATTTTGCATAATTTTTCTATACCGAGGATTTTCCTATATAATTGCAAAAAATTTCTAAGAGGCGATTCCTTTTCTTATTCTAAGACAAAAAAGTTCATAAAACATAAGTACGAAGTGGCCTATTTTTCAAAAAAGAAGAAATTAGGTTCTTTCCAAAAATCTCGATATTTTTTTTGAAATTTTGTATGATTTTTATAATGTTTTAGGAGACATTTTGGTCTACTTTAAATTTTGTATGCGGCCGATAACGAGAGAAATTCACAGACTTGTTTTCTGCCAATGGCTTAATCAAAAGGTAGAAAAGTTTTCAAATTTTATCACAAATCTTCTTCATTGATGATGTTAACTTCTCTAGGGAAGGCATAATGAACCTTCGCAACAATCACTTATATGCCGAGGAAAGCACACATGCAATAACTGAGACCCGTCATCAATATCAATTTTCCGTTAATGTGTGGGTCGGTATTATTGAAGATTTTTTTGTTGGATCCCATTTCCTTCTTTTACAGTTTAATGGTGAGACGTATCTCCGGTTTATTGAAGATGTTTTGCTGCTGGAGCAAGTTAGGAACCAAATGTAGTATATGCATTATGCACGACAGGAATTCGGCACATTTTAGTCTAACTGTCGGACAATATTTTAGATGCTATGTATCCTAATCGTTAGATGGGTAGAGTATACAATCGTGGCCCACACAGTCCCCAGAAATGAGTCCACTGGGTTATTTTTATGGGGACACCTTAAAACATTGGTTTAGAACAGCTTGATTGAAAATATTGAAGACCTGAGGAACCGCATAGTTGCAGTATGTGAAATAATTCGGAATACTCCAGGGATTTTTAATCGTGTGCGGTAATCAGTCCTAACAATTACTAAATTAAAACATTTTCAAATATTGAATTTTAATTAAGAAGATTTTATTTATTTATAAAAATCACACCAAATTTTAGAAAAAATATCTTGAAGCGTTTTCGAGTTTTTTGGAAAGAAATGTCCAGCAATCGTCTGGGAACACCTCGTATGTGAAATATTTTTCTCGTCAAAAATATTCTATAACACGAACAACTATTCAAAAGAGTGAGTAATTAATAAATTATGCTCTAAGAGGTAACATTTTTATCTCTATCATGAAATCAATAAATTTAGAAATTTAATTCAAAATGATGTTTATTTAGTAATTTGGATATTCGGATTAATCTCTCAATTTGAAAAAATTCATTAAGCAATTATTTAGCATCCGCTTATTTATGTGACTAACAATTTAAACCCAAAATTTGAATTTAAATTCAGCTTATTTATTGTAAATCATTTATACAGGATGTTTCAGAAAACACCAGCCAAATTTTTAAAGAATTTTTTGGCAAAAAATAAGTCGAAAACTTCATATACGCTTATGTCCTAAACGGCTTTGTTTGTAAGATACAGTGTGTTGAAAATTTAAAAATAAATCGGTTTTACTAAAAACCTCAAAAATGTATAAATAGTAATAAATACTAAAAAATGGTATTTAAATAAGGTAGAAAGTCGTAATCCTCTCACTTCATTTAACTGAAAATTAAATGAAGTTGCTACACACACTTCTTGATAATTTATAAATTTATAGCACACAAAGAGAAGTGACTACACTTTAATTGCGATTGCTCACTAGTAAAAGATTTTTACCAAAGAAAAGGAAATCTATCTTGAAACCGCCATGTATGCCATCCGCAAACCGGTTTCTGGGTTTTTGTCTTCCTCAACCTTCTTCTAAGTATACGCCACTACAAAAGAAATATTCAAAGTATGCTATGAATTAAACAAAATTTACACGCTGTCAATTACGAGTATCTTTATTTCTTTGCAAATCCTGTTTATAAATGAAGCCGTTTAGGACATAAGTGTATATAAAGTTTTTAACTTTAACGCCAAAAAATCATGCTTTAACATTTTGCGGATGTTTTTTAAAACATGCATATCGCATGTAAAACGGTCTTAGTTAATAAATTTTAAATGAGTTTTTTTTCAAAAAAAATTCCAATACAATAATACAAAAAATTTACGATAAAAAATGCTAATTTTAAAAATATAAGGAAAAAATATAGAGAATTCAAATTGTCATTACAACTAAACAAAAAAAATATCAATGTCACATAAATGTGCACTGTAATTTGTCAAACAACTCATATTCAGGTTATTTTTTTAAATAGGCAATATTTAGAAAGTCACTATCAAGTTCATTTCGTCACCCTTTATACAGGATGGACCACTTTTAATTCTTCACCATTGGGATCTCGTAAACTGTTAGAGGTAGAGGACCTATTAAATTCGAAAAAGTTGACCATTTCAGTCTTAACAAAAAAGATACCTTCAGATTTAACATATTGAGTAAGTAGTGTGCTTAGTGACGACCCACTATATTCCTTTAAATAACAAACTCACTTTATATCATCGTTATAACGTATAACTACGCTGTTCTCGAAATTGAAGACCATACCGGCCAGCCAAACATCAACTGAGTGGTTTGTAGACCATGCAGAAAACAGTCGTTCTAGATTCTCTCCGTTTACTTAAGACTCATGATTCTGGAATATATTCACTAACCTTGCGGGATGTGGATATATATAACTTGTCGGGGTAACACCCGTTTAGCTTCGAAGGCCATGGGCCCAATAATTAAGAATATTATTGGAAATACTCTTTCCCTACGGTCACACAAATTCAAGCGAATACACCTGACGTAGTCTTCTTCGACCATCAAATTAAGATCATTTATGTTATAAAATTGAATGAGAATGCAAAACGGACCAAATATCTCGTGCTATAAGCACCAACCCACCTACTCGATTACGATGGTCGTCCTAATAAATCAGTACACTTAAGAGATGAGTCCTACGCTGCTATGACAGGCCAAATCTAGAAGGTGGTCATTATAGGTTCTCTCCGTCTATTTAGGCCACATGATTTTGGAATTTATAACCATTAACCTACGAATGTGGGAACTGGCAGGAAAAATTAAAGATTAAAAATGAAACAATTAAAATATAATACCAAATTTCAATAAAATCAATTTGTAAAAAATAATTCTATGAATTAATAAAAATTTTGCGCAATTCCAGTTTTCAGAATACTTCAGGAACATATATAAGTAATTCAAATCTGAAGGTATATTTTTGATGAGACTGAAATAGTTCAACTTTTTTTAAGTAAATAGTCCACCTTGGATACAGTAACATTGTAATATTTAAATTGAAGGTTATTTAATACTGCACCGTTAAATTTAGTAAATTAAATCAACCATTTAAAATTTGAACGGGTTTTGCATCTTATTGATTTTATCAAAACGCAGGTTAGATTTGACTGTTATATTTGACAGTGGCGGCTGGTGAAATTTAGGCTATGTCATATCTCAGTATTGGAGCATGGGACCCAAGCGATACTTAAAGGCGTAACTATCAGGACTAAATGAGGAAGTTTTGCAGAAAAAAAATTGCGCTTGAAATTTGCGAAAAAAAGTTGGAAAAAATTTGTGCCCCCCAGGTTATTTTTTAAACGATTTGTAAAATATTTGTGAAACATTTTTTTTTCAGAATCAAGTGGAAAATATAAGTTCACATTTCAAATTTCATCGAAAAATATTGGTTTTCTATAAAGTTACACCGTTTTGAAGTTTGCAAAGTGAAAAATGAATCTAAAATAAAATTGAGTTACCATCAATTTACTGACTGTGGCCACCGTTGCTTAACTTTTTGTATCGAATACGAATAAGGCAGATCTACGCTTACCCTATTATGTTAATCTATTTTACGAAATTCATTCTATAACACAATAAATTAAATCGGAACTTATTTTAATGCAAAAAGGATTTCGGTTAGAGCAGCCAACTTCGGTGGATTCATTATATAGTGCAGCAATTCACTGTGACTGTCGCTATTTCAAAGAGGGGTGAGCATTTCACGATGCGACGATCAAATAAAATTTATATCCTTGTACATTTTTTCAATAATCCAATATAACTAGAAAAATCAACATTCATAATAAATGTTGCGATGATTGTTTTATTCCTTTCAATTACCTGAATGTGTTGCCAAGGGAAAACATTTTGAACCGATTCTGGACAATAATCCAGAAAATATTACAGTGTATTACGTATCTTCTGAATCTCTTGCTGACAAAGAAATGGAACCTCTTCGCGGTCTAAGCAGAGAATACAGTAATTATTTTTTACTAATGTCAGTTGTGGATCTCCAATATTAAACATCATGTGGACCCTTCGCATTAAGATGACATCCTTTTCAGCCAAGATTGCTTCTATAACTACTATCAGGCCTCTAAAAGTTGAGGGATATAAAAAATGCACCTTCTAGTTCCAATAAATAAACTAGAGCTTTAAGTTAGAATACTGACTTCATGTTGTTATTGTGTTCGCTGAATATGGATTAAAACTTTTGCTTTATTAAATACGACACTTACGCTCAATTAGACGCTAATGAGTAATGAGTCAAGAATATGTTAAGGTACATAATATGCAACCTTGCAACGCTCATACCGATTAAATACTTGAGTACAGCTTCTCCACAATTCGCTATTATATAGAATATTGCATGGATTTGATTCAAATATAACTGTTAGAAATGTAACGAAACCGCTCGCTCCCAGCTACTTAATAGACTATACGGCATTGCCAATTGGACTTGATCGTCTTTCGATAGTTAAACCATACCAAAAGCACCGTGAAATGGTAATACTAGTTTCGATAATACATGATCAATATTCCCTATGTTTATAAATGGATGGATTATGTTTATTTGTACTTTACACGTAATTCCCAGACTCGCTGGTTATTTAATTCAATAACAGATGGTAGATTAAGAGTTTAAACAATTCAGTAGACTGGAAGCCAATTAGCTCTGGCAAGTAATTCCAGTTGAATTAATATTTTGAGGATTTCTACCGAATTCTGAGTAAAATTTTTTAAATTCTACAAAAAATGTATCCCTCCTTTGTAATATGCAAGACAAAATTATATCATGAGTCATGACCATTAAATCTTTTCAACATTCCCAACTTCGCAGTTCACACGCAGACATCGATTCTCGTGTCAATAAAATTTACGTGTTGACTACCGCGCTCCAAACTTTTTGAGTGTTACTACTCAACTAATCGAATGCCTCTGAGAAAAATGTACAAATGTGTACAGAGTTATTTAAGAAGTTTTACATTCCATAATTCAAATTGACTGATACATTCTAATACAACTGATTGAACTATTGTCCACAAGAGAGCTCAGTAGTAGTTGTCTCCATAGAAATTTACCCCCATAACAGCTGTAAGCATCCCTCTCTATGTGTCTGCCAGTTATTAAAGTACAAAAGTACAACCATGCATGCAAAGTGATTTTATCTTATCGTCAATTGCAGTTGCAAGAACTCCAAGTTTATGGCGAAATGTATGCCAGTTTAAATTCAAATATGAATGCACATGCCACAAATTGTCCTTTGAAAATATAATTAAGACATGCATATACAATAAAGTATGCTCTATTATACCCCCTTAAATTTTCATTGCATCCATTTTGCGTACGTTGTCCCTCTCCGCATGCAGCCACAATAGATATTCTAGCTTTCAGTGACTAAATGATTGCTTTTCTTCTTTGCCCGTCACTAATCCATTGAACTGGCCCAGGCGCCAAAATAACCACAAGGTAAGATATATTGTGATATATGCATGAACATCTTTACGCGATGACACATCACACTCTAATTGACGTCATTTATCGCTAACTCCCGATCTCTAAATCACAAGTATTTATCTAAAGCAATAAATATTTAAAAAATGTAAAATATAAAGCAAATATCAAATATGTGGAGATAACTGGCGACAAAAATGATTGGTTGATTTTTATTATTTAATATTGCTTTTATCAAAATACTAGATTGCTGTCATATACATTTATCATAAATGTTATACAAGTAAAATTATAAAACAATTTATCTCAATCGAATACGTCTATAATAGGAATAGGATACTTATATACCCACTATTATTGATATGTACTAAAATCAGATTGATTTGATTAGATTATTTGTTAAGTTTCCAATTAAACTTATGTTTTTATTGTTTATTTTATCACTGATAATATACGCATGTTGGGAAACACTAAATTTATACACGCACGAGAGTTGACAAATGTCAACAAATGCAAGGTTGAATTTAACGAATAACCAAGGTTATTCTGTGGCCATACTCCGTAGATCGAACTGTAATAGACAGAGAAGGTGCTAGTCTATGCTCAAATGTTGCTAAGAATAATTTTCTTATTTTTCACCGTATGGTTTTGGTGACGTCATTTAATTATTTGTTTTCTCTCATGCAGTTGGTATACTTTCATCACTTCAAGAATGCGAATTTGTTGTGTATAGAACTCACTTTGTTTAAGTGTTCGAAGCGAAATGAAATAATGAAAAGGGCTCAAAAGTAAATTGCTCATACTAATATTCATGTTCGCGCCTCCGTGGTTTTTCCTAAACATTGATTTATTGTATTGTAAAGTTGCATAACTATGAATGCTTATTAAACAATAAGCACGATTGTAGGTGTTCATCGAAATTAAAATCTACAAAATATATTAAATATCTAGGCATTATTATTTATAGCAATTTAAAATGGACAGAACATGTAGAAACACTTATCACCAAAGTACGAAAACTTATTTGGAAATTCTACAAACTTAGAACTGTCATGCCCATTAACACACTCAAAAAACTTTATTATACCTTGGCTGAGTCTAAGTTAAATACGGAATTTTGATATGGGAAGGTGCATACCCGTCAAATTTGTAGGAGTTAAAAATATCACAAAAATTTTTAATAAATGTAATCCTACAAAAAAAATAACATATCCAACTGAACAATTATTTACTGACCTCGATGTGTTAAAAAGTCTAATTTATACAAAATCTGTGCTTGTATTCACACATAAACATAAAAGTATATTAACTTTTAATATAGAACATAATATTATGAGAAACAAAACAAATTTAATTGATATTCCTCATTATTCCTCACACTATTATATACTATATTTGGTGCTTATTATGGTCCAAAACTTTATAATTATCTACCATCGGAATTTAGAAATATGATGATGATTTATGAATGAAAGAGGTGTGATATGAGTCGTCAATCACGAGTAGGAATTTTAGTTTTACTACTTTTTACCCCTACATTTAACTAGATTTAACAGGAACTTCAGAAGGTAGAATCACGTTTTCAAATGGCTGTGACAGATGTATAGTTTATTTCAAACTTATTTGCAACATAAAAAATGTCGGCATCTTTGATTACGATAAAGGGATCAAAGAAGCTGACATTTTTTATGTTGCAAATAAGTTTGAAATAAACTGTACTATCATACTCATCAGCTAAAAGACACCACCTTCTGATATGCTCCCTTTCTAGCACTTGCAGTAAGGCGTACTAGAAAGAGGGCATCTCGGAAGGTGGTGACTTTAGGCTGATGAGTATTGTACATTATTTAGTTTATTTATTAGATCCTCAATACACTGATTAGAAATTGACTGACAAGATAGTTGACAAACGGAATGCCGAAAGCATTACTGTAGCACCGCCTCTCAGTGTTCTGTTTGCAAAAATACAGTAAAAAATATAATTTATATATTTAACGTGGTGGTAATCTCAGAAGCAGTTCATTTCGTCTCAGTTATTGTCGTTAACAATTGTTTTCAACACAGTTACATTCACTGTCGAAGTGAAAAGACTGTTCCCTCCGTTCGGTCTATTACATTCCAAATGAAGGAGCAGGTAAGGTGGGGAAAAGACTGCAAAGCTTACGATAATTTTTCAACATTTGAACAAAAATGTCAAATGTTGTTAAATCATTATATTTATTATATTTTATATTTATGATATCAGGACATCATATAAATGTTCAAGTATTTGCTTTTAGTTTTTATTTTTTTTCCATTCTTTCAATTCGTTATACCAATAATAAAACTTGTTAACTTGTTACACATAAGTTTCTTGTTTCTTATTATTATATTGTAATCTTACATTTACCTACCATATACGTATTTCTACATTCTACATTACACCGGTATAGGCGTTTAAGTTAATTTCTCTATTCTCTCTTTTTGTTTCTTTTATTAGAAAATTAAAATAATGTTTTATATTTTTTGTTTTGTTTATTTTTTACCTGCCTTGAGTTGTATCTACCTCTGAAGAACAATTTTATACCTTAGATAATATATAAAGGGTGTTTCAATAAGAGCGCAATATTTCAAGGTTCCATAAAACATAGTTTTCTGTAGCAAAGTATTGAAATATTTATTGAGTTATAATGTAGACATTAGGGAGTTATCTATGGAACAACACATCTGGTAAATGGCCGCCACGGCTTTGTTGGCACATGCGTACTATTTTGGCAAAATTTTGAATAACGGTGTTGCATACATGTGGCGGCATTTCGTTGATATAGCGTCTAATTTCTGCATTCAATGCCTCGGTGGTCGCGGGCTTGTTGGCATAAACCTGGGACTTCAGATAACCCCAAAGGTGTTAAATCGCAAGAGCGTGGCGGCCAATTCTGGTCACCCAACCGAGAAATGACACGACCAGGAAAAGGCTCGTGCAAGACCGTCAATGTTTCACGGGCAGTATGGTAAGTGGCACCGTCCTGCTGAAACTACATGTCGTCGAGAGCAATATTTTCCAAATGAGGCACAAAAAACTGGATTATCATAGCACGATAACGTTCGCCGTTCACCGTTACTGCATTACTTGCCTAGTCTTCGAAAAAAAACGGCCCAATGATTCCTCCAGACCACAATACACACCAAACAGTGACACGTTTTGGATGCATAGCTTTTTCATGAATCATTCGTGGATTTTCTGGGCCCAAATGCGGCAGTTTTGCCTATTAACGAAGCCATCGAGGTGAAAATGGGCCTCATCACTGAAAATGATTTTGTACGCAAAATCGGCATTCACTTCTTGTTGTTCAAGGATCCAATTGGTGAACTCTCTTCGCTATGCATGGTCTGCATACACCCCAGTGTCGAAGATCATCCAGGATCGGGCCAAGAAGATCTTCGCACATGCGGAGACCCATGCGAATCCTCTGATCAGACGAGCCGTCGATTATGATCCAGCAGAGGCTCCGCGGTACAAGAGACCGAGGCTAACAGAGGCAAAAATCTCTTCAGCCTAGCCGAGAAGACGGACCACTCCGAAGAGACAATGACGTAACCCACCACCCTTCACCGACCATGGGGCACCGAAAACCGGCCGACTGTCGGATCGGTGTCACGCTCCTTAGCCTTCGAGCGGGCCCAAAGCGCTAAAGAAGCGCTTAGGCCCTGCGCGATCCTGAGCTACATATCTCCTCCCCACACGCCACTGCCGGTAGACACCGGCAGGAACGTGATCACCAAACCCCCGACAAATTCCCAGGGCAGGACAGCAATAGTCGCCCTGCCCGCGACACAACGACGCTCCCGGGAGCCGACAGCCGACGAAGAAAGAAACCAGAAACAAGAAGAGCGCCAGAAGAGAAAGGCCCAAGTCGGCTGGGTCCAACAAACCAGGACCGGGGGAGGTCTGCTAAAACGACCACACCGTTCGCATCAGCGGACGGGATTGCCGATGGAGCAGGCCCGCCCCTTACGAAGTTGGTCCAGGCCTACAGCGATGCGTTAGGGGTAAAGGAAAGTAAAACTTCCGACCTCTGCCATCCAAGGTCATCGTCAAGCCAAAGAATATTGGCGTGATGGTCTGTTGGCAGAAGTTATTGTCAATTGGACTTTGTATGCATGGAGATGCAAATCTTTAGTGAGAATACGCTGAAGAGTGGCTGTTGTAACGTCCAATTTTTGTTCACGATGATGAATCGACGTTCCTAGACTCTCGGCCACGCTCTCGCGAACGGCCGTGGTGTCTTGTTCTGAACGACCTCTACGAGCTCGTGTCGTGTGTTTCACATCATTAGCCGAACCAGTACTTTCAAATTTTTCGATTATTCCTTTCACAGTAGATGAAAGAGGAACATTTTTTTCAACCGAAAATTGGACGCACTTTACGAATCGTGGCAATTAAACTTTCACCATTTTGATAATAATGTTTAACAATCAGGACGCATTGTTCTATCGTGTAATGCTCCATGTTTACTAACTCCCATCTGTTTCCTATCGATCTGGCATGTCATAATCTTGTAACATCATGACAACCAAACTGGCGCACAAATCAAATCTTGCGCTCTAATTGAAACACCTTTTATTTATTTTATCTTTCTATCATCTGCAGTCACCTAAATGCGTCATTATCGAGAACGTATATGTGATGCTACCGAAAGCGACCGCCCTTGGTCAACTCTAGTCATAATATTTCAATATATCAAGAATACTATTACATAATAATAAATACATACAGGATTATTAAATTTAAATATCATGTAACGTAGAAATAGAAAGTGCAAATGTGGGATGGCTTTTCGGGGATATTGCTTCATCCTTAAAAAAAAATTATAGAGAATTTAATACTCTTTAAAATTACTGGTAATGTTACTATAGAATAAGTGAAAAAGAAAATAATGGCAAGAAATCTTATTTTGCATTATTTTGCAATATGGTACTGCGGTGAACGAAGAAGTCATATGAGGAAAACTTAGTATACAGGGTGTGTCACCAGAAATTACATACATGTTTTATTTACATATATGTTTTCAATTTTTGCTGTGACGTACGTACAGGGTGAATATTAAAAATTTAAAATGCTGTGTTACCTAGTTTTTTTCTGTAAATTTCAGATCTGCTATCAGATTTTGATAGATCTTTTAGAGCGTCACAATGTTTTAAATGTTCGTAATTATTTAAATGAAAATTATCGGGAGTGGATCGGAAGACATGGAACAATTAAATGGCCATCGAGAAGTCCCGATCTAACGCCCCTAGATACCTTTTTGTGGGCGTATTTGAAGAATAAAATTTAGGCGAAAAATAACAACATTAGACTTCATACGTGAGCAAATAGTTCTAGAAATTTATTACCTAAATGATAACCGGCGTATAATGATTATTGAGTTCAGAATTTTATTAAGAGATATCAACTGTACATTACAACAAAATGGCTCACAGATAGAAAATTTATTATAGTTAGTTTTGTTTTTTGTATTGATGTTTAATTCCTTTTTAAATTATGATATTTATGTTAGATAAGTTGTTCGTGTGCTGTTGGTTAATTAATGTTAATCAATTACATGAAAAAAAATATATACAAGTGTCCAGAAAGTTATTTCAAATGTTTTTTCATCTCAAAGCAACGTAAGATTGAAAATATAATAATTTAAACAATTAAAGAACAAGTTTCAAGGAAGGTATGACAAAAAATATTAAATTATAATTTTTTTCGTTTATTATTGGAATACCACGCGAACAATAGGCTAATAAAGCTTGAATCAATTGTTGTAAGTTGTTAACTGTCAAGTTATTTTGTTTCAATCGCAAAGCCTACTGTTTCTACGCAAGAAATTTGATTTTTTACGATTAAAGATATTATTAGAGTAGACACATAATAATTATATATTTTTGAAATTATGTATTTTTGGCGAACCCATATATATGAAATATATAGGGTGTTCCATTTAAAAGAATTATCTTTTGTACCACCCTCGTATAGTAAAAGGTCTATCAATATTCTGACATGAAATGTGTGAGATGTGAATTCTACAGAAAAAACTAAATAACATAACATTTTAAATTTTTTAAATATCTCACAAATTACGATGATAAAGGTGGGTATGAAATTAGGATATTCACCCGGTACACCGAAAAACTAGATCCAGCCTTGCCTTGCCTAAAAATCGTAGAAATGTGCAATTGGAATTCCTATATTGTTATTAAGTAATGGTAACATATAAACATTCAATTTGTTGGCTGAGTATGTAATATTTCAACGGTGTTTTGACAAAAAGGCGTAAGGCCTTTTACCAAATTTTACAGGAAAGCCAAAAATTGATAAACACGTTCAGGTTTAATTTTTTTTTAATAAAATTAAAAATAGTCAAACAAAAAATATCTCGTCCAGGATGTCGAAATAATCGCAGCTGAGCATATTTGCCCTTGCTATTATGAGTTTTCGGCGTTTATTAATTTATAATCTCAATTTATTCACTACTGAAATTATTATCGATTACGCCTCTTCAACTTCAATTTTAACGATTCTCAATTTAGTAGATCCAACCACTGTGTTAGACAAAGGGCTTGACTCTTATTCCACAATAATCTTATTTTCAGATTATTGTCGCCTTTTTGGCGTAATATAACACCATCGATTTATACCTTGATTTATACTTTTTACCGGATTTTGATTTATTTACCATACATTTTTAAACATATTTCTTTTACTAAATTGAATATAACGAGAATTAATTGTTTATTTTTGTTTTTGAGTTGATATCAGTTTTCAAACCCAGCACCACGTCAATATAATACGCGTTTTTAATAAACACGTATTAAATTGTATACCGATAATATACAACAATTTTTTAAAATACGTTTTTTTAAACAAATGTTTAGTATTTAAGTAGGCCAAACACAATACTCTCCTTCCTCAACGATACCAGAATTCTTTTCGTTGTGACGCGGTAAACTAAATGTATATAATTATTATTTATGGCACAGGTGTATCCCAAAATGTTTTAAATACTTTGTATAACGGTTGCTTAATAATAGTCAAAGAAAGTACGACAAAGTGAATTAAATATACCTAATTATTGGTAATTACTTACTTGAATATTCCCCATTGTTTGGAACGCTGTAAAAATTAGCATAAAGGAGAGTCCTAGGATTATAACATTCAATAAACTTTTGTCGACGACCATTTTTACAAAACCTAAAACAAAATAGTAACTTTCACCGACTTGTCAACAATACTGGTTGGATAGATACGTGCTTATCAATTTATTTATTTATTATTGATAGTGCTGCTTTCAAGTGAGAGTGAACTGAAGTTAAGCTGCCTTAAATAAAACTAGTTTATTTATATTTTATGTACATAAACAAGAAGATACAAGAACTCTTTTAGGGTTTGTATTAAACACTAGCATATTTTGAATAAAAATTATAGCTTTGGTAAATCAACTAAATATTTTAAAATAAATATTATTGCAGAAGTAATCAAAACAATTATGACCTAGCTAATACTAAAAGGAAACATGATGCAATCCACAGCTGTTATACCATTCACATACACTAGTAGGTACCTAATAATGTATGAATAAGGTTGTATGTTGTTTGTCTACGTCAAATTAAATTTCTGTAACTTCATTTAATACAGCTAGCTAGTCAATATTGTTTCAGTTTAACTTCAGTTACTAGAGAACGAGGTTGATTATGTCAAGATATTTATTCTTTTGCTTTAAACTGTTAAAATTTTATTTATGTATCTATTTAATAGAATAGTGTTCCTATGTAAAAGTTGTAGGTAGTGGCGCAAATAAATATAAGTCCTCTGATTCTCAGGTAGTGTGGTAGATTAAGTCTCCAATAATATTTTTAAAGGATCTAGTGTGTTAATTTATTTACGTGAATTGTGCAGATTCGGGCAACGATATACACTGACCGATACAAAAAGTGGGACAGTAGGGAAAATTGGTTATATATTTTTAAATAAAAATATTCTTAGTCCCAGATGTCACTCGCGATTTTCTCGATAATTTTCAAGATAAATTTGTACCTAGTTCAAAAAGAAAGTGTGATGTAGTTATTCCGAGGAATCCGATGCCGCCAAGAAAGAAACAATACAACCTGAAGTGGATTGGAACCTTTGATGTGAAGATAACACTGACGTAGTTTTCCACGAAACACCAGAACACCATATGCTACACTCGACGCGCGTTCTCCAACCAAGTTGGCATCATCTGGAGATGATTAAAACTAACCTTATGCTAACAATGTATCCTATTTATACCTAAACTATTGTCACGGTTCGGTGAACCATTACTCAATAACCAATAATGCGGGCTATTTGGGATAGGCCCTGTGTCACTCTTCATACTATTTTGACACTTTGTGATTTCCAATCTTTCAAATGCATCCAGCTGTCTGGTATTTGTTACATTCCTAATTAATCTTATATTGCTAATATCAATTTTATGGTTGTTCTCAGATGCATGATGGGCAACACTAGACTTATCTGTTCTACCATATTTGAGATGGGCCATGTGGTTTTTGAATCTAGTTTGAATTGATCGTCTAGTTTGTCTAACATACTTTTCATAAGTCCTTACAGCTAATTTCGTAAATCTCCGACTTTTCGCTTGTGTTAATTTTATCTTTTGGATTGACTAAAAGTTGTTTTCTCGATGAATGAACCACTGTCATGCCTATATCTTTAAAAATCTTATCAATACCACGGGTGAATCGAGGGTTGAATGGAATCGATACAAATTTCGAATTTTCTCTTTAATTTTGAAAGGTTGAGGAATTTCGAAGTCTCTTTAAATGTTCGTCTCTTAATTATTTTATCAATTAAACTTACAAAATATCTGTTACTCGCAGCTATACCTTTAATCAATGCCTTTTCTTCTTCACACCTCTCATTGTTGGGGGGGAAGCTTAATAGACGATGGACTAGAAAATTAAAACGCGCCATTTTATGTTGAACACAATGGTGAGAGTCCTTAGGGATATATCTTAGAGTACTGGTATCTTTCTGTATATGTTAAATTCTAACTTATTTCCACTCTTTCTAATTATCTAAAAATGGTAGTTGTGCAGAATTTTCAATTTCATATGTGAATTAAACTGACGCGAAACGACTGTTTAATTTAAAACAAAATTGTCAATATCAGCGATTTTTGTAACAAACACTCCAAAAAATATCATCCATATACCTAAACCAAACCCTGGGGAAATACTCGAATTTTTTTTTTTGATTTTTTACGAATCTGGTTATGAAAAGACTGGCAATTAATGGTGACAAGGAGTTACTCATTGCTGTTCCTTCATGTTGTTCGCAGAAATTATCGTTGAAGCGAAAGCAATTTTGTTCCATGCAAAGTTTAGTGAGTTGAAGATATTCTTTTAACTACATCTTGACTAAGATTGTTTAATTCGAGTAGTTCATTAAGATCGTCCAAGGTCTGTGATATAAGAACACTCGGAGACAATGAACAAACATCAAAGGAAATCAAAATTTCACCTTCTCGCAATTGAATGTTTTTCACGTTATTGAATGAAGTCATTGGAATTAATCATAGAGAAACTAGGTGGTTCAATAGGTAAATTTTCGAACTCCTCTGTAAACCATTTTGATCCGACCGATTGCTGAAATAATAGGGCGCACCGATTTTCCTAGTTTATATATCTTAGGCAAGTAGTACAATCTAGGTACACTTGGGTTAAATACATGTAACCTCCTATTCAAAGCTGGAGCATTAAGGTTCCTGCAGGATTTAAGTACATTTCTTACTTCAGTAATCATTTTTTGTATGGATTTCTAGAAAGTTTTTTATAAGAACCATTACTAATCAGATTGTCTACCCTTTTATAATAGTCCCCTTTCTCTTAAATAACAACCTTATTGCTCTTGTCAGTTTTTAAAAACAATCTTTTTCACGCAATCATTTGATAATTTTTCTGTCCTTTGCGGATGTTCACTTTCTATTTACTTTAGTGACAAAATTTTTTCGAGATTTGATTTCTGCAAGCTTCTCTGACAAATCCTTTAAAGGAATCAGGAAGGTATTGAATTGAACTTTCAACACTTGCAACAGTCTCATCTAAAATGCCTTCAGAGGCAGTTAAAGGAAAATTCCCTTGTTAAGAAGATCAATTTCTTCTTTATCAAACTGTGAGAAATGATTTTCTACAATGCTGAGAACTTTTTGAGGAACACTTTCTTTTGACGTACTACTGATTAATCTTTGGAATTTTTTTGTTTTGTGACGATATTTTCTTAATAAATTTCGTGTTAATTGATAAAAACATGTTCTTCTGAAATTAACACCAATGTGTGTATGTTTGTGTGTGTGTGTGTGTGTGTGTGTTATAAGTGTGCTTCTTGTAAAGTACATATGTATGTATGTTTGTAATCAAGCCTCCTTTGTTTACTGTACGAATAATTAAGTTTTAAATCCAACCATTTTTGCTTTGCAAACATTGTAACTTTATCTGAGATCTGTGAAGAATTTAGAATTTTAACTTGAACAAAATTTGGATATACTGAACGATGTTTGCAAGTTTTTAGAAACCAAACCTTATGATACAGACTCAGTTCCGTTGACTGTGAAGGCATCGTAGTCCTGAAGTGGGTTGGAACCTTTGATGTAAAGATAACACTGACGTAGTTTTCCATGAAACACCAAAACACCATATACTGCACTAAACGCGCGATTCGCCAACAAAGTTGGCATTATCTGTGGATGATTAAAACTATTCTTATGCTAACAATGTATCCTATTTATACCTAAACTATTGTCACGGTTTGGTGAACCATGACCCACTAACCAATAATAGCCCGCTTTATTGGTTAGTGGGTAATGGTTCACCGAACCGTGACAATAGTTTAGATATAAATAAGATACATTGTTACCATAAGGCTAGTTTTTATCATTTCCAGATAATGCCAACTTGATTGGCGAGACGCGCTCGAGTACAGTATATGGTGTTTTGGTGTTCTTTGAAAAACTGCGTCAGTGTTAAACAATACAACATCAAACAAAAAAAGTTATGACCAAAAAACCGATTTAAAAAAAATCAAAATGGCCGATTATTATACTTTTTGTTATAGAGTGTTACTGAAATAAATTCCGCATATCCAGTTTTCATGTCTGGTTATATATTTTGGTTGCATTCAACAGAACATTCAATTATCTATCAAAAATGCGTTTTAAAAATATTAATAGCTCTCTGACCTTATAATCATACCTACCACACATCATGCAATTTAAGGGATATTGCATTTAGCTAGTTTTCAATTGTGTTAGTTTGACTCCTACCTACTACGATTTGGCCCAACAATAGTATTATTTCTGCTTTGACCACACTACGATGTCATTTAAACTGCGTACTGTAGGGTAGTATGAGGATAAAGTCAAAGAGCTACTAATATTTCGAAAACAGTTAGAGATATCACAAAATAGGTTTATGCATTTTTGATAGATAATTGAATGTTTGTTGAATGAAACCAAAATATATTGGGAGATACAAAATTTTTTGGAAGAAAAACCAGAAGTGATATAGAAAACTAAACATACGGAATTTGTTTCAGTAATATCCTATAATAAAAAATATAATAATCTGCCATTTTGATTTTTTATTAAAAATCGGTTTTTCAGCCATAACTTTTTTGTTTGATGTTCAATGGTTTCTTTCTTAATGGCATCGAATTCATTGGGAAAAACTACATCACATTAGTTTTTCAACTATTTATTTGATTTGAAAATCACCAAGAAAATCGTAAGTGATATCTTAGCTGAGACATCCTATACAAAAAAATATGTAGAATCATTTATTTTATTTTGCATTCTTGTAGTTTTTTTTTTACATTTTTTCTTCCGAATTTATCTCTTTTCCTTATTATTTTAAAACTGACGAATTTTAACATTTTTAATCACTATAAGAAATCATTCTTTACTTGCTTGCACTCTACCGATTGTTTTACATGCTGGTAATTTTCGAAAATGCCCTTATCTTCGGAAGATTCCGCTAGTGCAGTTTATTTAATTGATGCTAGCTTTAGCATCCGCGCTGACTCGAACCAATGTCAACAGGACAGTTGTTCGCTTTAGAGAAACTGGCGAATACTGTAACCACTATTTCCATCCAATACTCCCTGAACCAGGATCGACCTCGTTCTAGCAGATCAGATCGCCCTCAAAGTAGCCTGTCTGTTGTAGCAAATATACATATTGCTGCATACTATTTTTAACCTCTACCTTGCTTGCAACTGCTAGAATAAGGAAGCTTTCTAGCACTCTTTTGCACTATAGATAATTCTCGCCCCCGAGGACGGTGTGGCAACCACACTTTATAGTGTGCTACACTATATGTGTAGCACATTATAAAGTTCAGAGAAGTTTATGATGATATCAACTTGGTGGGCAAAACACAGGATATGGTGTTTTGGTATTTCGTGGAAAACTACGTCAGTGTTATCTTCACATCAAAGGTTCCAACCCACTCCAGGACTAGTTTATTTCTCATATCGGACAATTACATCATTCTTTAATTGCTTTATTCTAAACACATGAAATATGTTTTGATTCTTGATTCATAAGAGTCAATTTATTCGCAAGGATTGCCTGTAAGGTGGTATAGAGCAATAGCCCTATTTGGCCTCTATCATCCCTGGATAATCGTCAAAGCCAAGAATATTGGCGCGCGATTGCCTAATAGAATAAATAATAATAATAATAATAATAAATTCATTTATTTATCTAAAAGAAGATAGTAAATACAATTAATACACATAGTGACATAGTAGACGTATGGTTTCAACAAGACAGAATAATATAATAATACAAAAAAAAGATACAATAGTAAATAAAAACATCATTAAAAATAACTTAACTAAACAAAAATTGCATTGAGAACAACTTAACTACTCGTAGGTTACTAAGAAGTATTTTTCTTTAAATATAGAAGTTGAGATTTAAATTGTTGAACAGTTTTACTGGCCTTAATTTCATGAGGGAAGAAGATTGAACTGTACAATTCCCTTATGGAACAAACTTTTCATAGTACTACCCTTAGTTGTTCTTTTTACATAAAAATTATTTGTAATTGCCGTACGAGTATTACGTAGGTGTACCTCAGTAACAGGCAATAACTGTCGTACTAGATAGTCCGGTAAAATATTATTAATCATCTTAAAAATAAAAGTCATAGTTTGGAAGTAAAGAAATTGTTCAATGTTAAGCCAGTTCAATGTATCTAGCATCCTTTGACTACTTGAGAACCTGTTGCATCTTAATATTACTCGCATTGCCTTATTTTGAAGAACCTGCAACCTACTAAAATTTGTACAACTTACATATAACACTGAACTGCAATAGAGAAAGTGAGGCAATATTAGTGTATTATAAATTGTTAACTTTGTGGACATTGATATAAAAGGAGCAACTCTACTGAAGAATCCTATCTTTTTGCCAATTTTTTTTGACATGTATTCAATGTGCTTATTAAATTTCAATTCCCGATCAATTACTAGACCTAAATACTTTATTTCCTGAACAAGCTCAACTTTTTCATTATTTATTAGAATATCAAGATTTAAACTGATAAATTTGTTGTACAAATAATTATTACCCACAAACATACATTTAGATTTCAATTCATTTACCTTAAGTTTATTGATTTTAAATTTTTCTGTCAAAACCTTTAATTCTAAGTTTACAGTAGCTACCATCTCTTCAAAATTAGTATTTTCATAATAGATAAGGGTGTCGTCAGCAAATAGATGGATTTTACATTTCCTCAACACATTTCCAAGGTCATTTATATAAAGAATAAATAATAAGGGACCAAGAACACTGCCTTGAGGGACTCCAAAGTTATTTAGTATTTGCTTAGATAAATTCCCATTCACTTTTGTTATTTGGTACCTATTAGTTATATAACTTTCAATCCAATTTAAGACGGTGTGATCAAATCCGTATCTTTTTAGCTTTAAGAGTAGTATTTTACGGTCGATTGTTTCAAAAGCTCGCTTAAGATCTACGAAAACAGCGCAAATTCCGACCCCTGCTTTATCCAATGACTCCTTCCACTCAGAAATCACCAATTGTAATGCCGTGTCACACGAATGTTTTCCACGAAAACCCGATTGGTATGTACATAGGATGTTATTTGAATTTATGTAACTAATTACTTGATTGTAAACTACTAATTCCAAAATTTTTTCACAAAATGGCAACATATTTACTGGTCTCAACTGCTCAGCTAAATTTGTATTAGGTAATTTTGGTATTGGTACCACTACAGATTTTTTATAACATTCAGGCATAACACCCTTTTCTAAACTTAAATTAATCAGATTTAGAAAAGGATAGCCTAGTATATGGAACAGATTTTTTCATAACATCAAGACCGATTTCATCAGTGCTATATTTTTTTCTTTGATTGTTAATTACTTTTCTCAGATCTTGTAATGTTATTACACAAAACGATGTCATGGTACAGTTTACAACCGGTATAGTGTCAGTGATTCTATCAATATCTACATGAAGTGTTCCTATGCTAATAACAATACTTTCAATACTACCTACGTAATACTGATTCAATACGTCCGCTATATTGGCATTATGTATTACTCCATCGCAATTCAAACTTTGAAAGATATGTTCACGTTTCTTATTTCCAACTATGTCTTTTAAGTTTTTCCACATTAACTTCGGATTTGCTTTATTTTCGTCAATATTTCTTTCATAAAATACTGTTTTTGCTTCCTTTATAACTTTTATAGTATTATTTCTAGCGTACTTATAGTTATTCCAATCTTCATTCTCATCTGTAAATACAAATCTTTGATATGCCCTATTTTTGTTGTCAATTGCTTCCCTACAGTTTCTATTAAACCATCTGTTTTCAGCTGATTTTAATTTTACAATTTTTTTAGGCGCTACAACATCTAATGAATCTAATATATTAGTTACAAAAGTCTGACCTACTACGTTTACATTTGTACATGAATATGCCCACTCTTTTTTCAATTAACAAATTCGTCATTTCGTTAAAATTAATTCGGGCTCTAATTTCCTTTGTTTGAAACTTTATTGATTCCCCTGGCCTTTCCAATTTTTACTTGAATTATTGAATGGTCTGTTATTATATAATTTTGTTCAACATATGCATTTATGGTGTAGTCATTACTAATAATAAGATCAATTATGGTGCGAGAATTATTTCGCACTCTAGTAAAGTTTTGTATAAACTGTTTCATGCCATGATTCTCAATGCCCTCTTTAAGTCGCTTTTTTACATAGTCATTTTTGGAAAAATCTATATTGAAATCACCTGTCAAAATTATACTGTTTCTGTTATTTTTTTCAACATAATTCTCTAACCATTCTCTAACCATTCTAAAAACCTATCAAATATCTACCCTTTGCTACGTCACGATTGAAACTCTTCGATTTTTCTTTTTTATTTAACATTGCAGAAAGTAGAAAACCCATGACTATACAGAAATCCTGTTGAAAAAAATCATTATCTAATCGAAAGTAGATTGTTTTAATACAAAGATTAATTCTCTTATGATTATATGCTTACCTTTGTTCAAATCTACTGCCGAATTTTTTCAATTTATTTTTGTTCATTTTTTTATTGAAAATGCTGTGAAAATATTTGCATTTGAATTCACGCAAGAGGTTCCATGGCAATATCCACATATTACCGCGCATTTCGTTCCTGCTTTTTTGAATCCCCAAGATTAAGTGTAACTCTTTTGGCAGAGTTACAACTACAGGAGATGTGTTGGCAAAAATTCTGGACCAGTGACCTGGACTGTTGGTGGATGATGAAGTCGTTCACTTTGTTTCAACCTCGAAGTTCGGGATTCATTTCACATCCACGCCACTTTTGAATCTGATGGTATACACGCAAAGAGTGCTGTTGTGCTGCTACTGCTGTAGCAGTGGGGGATAATAAAGCTAAATTTAGTTATTTTTTTAATTGATCTCGCGAAGAGTTATCGATGTCGATTTATAGATATCTGGTTGCAGGTGTGCCATGTATAGATAGAGAAAGCATGAATTACCTAAGCCAATACCTAGAATTGAGCTCAGGTGGAAAGTTAGAAATATTTCTATTTTTATCCATGTTTATCTCTATATATTTTTTGAGTTGCTTGTACTATTTTAATAATAAAAATAATAGATACGTAAAAAATGTATATAACTTTTTAGTAGGAAATTTTTTTAAGTTTTATTTTTTATATAAATCATAATTCCGATATCGCTAATGGTTAGCCAGATATAAGCAAAAAAATGTAGGAGCACCTTTTCTCCAAGATGGCTGCTCGAACTAAACGGATTGAATTCTTGACTTTTAGCATGTTTAATAGTACGCCTAAATGAACATGTTTGCTAAGATTCAAAGGTTTCAGGTATTTCAGGCCAAACGTCGAAATATGTTCCTATTTGACTGTAGTATAATGTAAAATTGAATAAACACTATACAAAAAATTATTTAAATTATCACTGAGCTGAGTAGCGCAGTGGGCTAGAAAGTTGAGTGACGAACATAGTGATTATGCCGACTCCCGGGTTCAAATCTTGGCTTCGACCCTAACAAAATCGAAGTAATTGATTGTGTCTTTTCAACAGTGTAATTCCTACCAAGGCAGCTCTCGATTTGGATTTGGGGGTTGTCTAATTTATGTGGCGTGTTTTTATCAAAATACTCATGCATCTTTATCTGCACTACAAGATCGATGCAGGTCCTTTTGGTTTCTTATCTATAACTCAAGGAAGTACCGCCACATTTATATGCACAGTATGTATAATATAATATAATTTATAACAATTTTACTACATCGAACGCGAACAGCCACACTCGCAATTTCTTTACTGTAGCACGCTACCCTTAATTGTAATAATTTTAGAAAATAATAAAAGTGTGGTGATTGCTAAAGGAGGATATATGTCAGGATTTGACAGAAAACAATTTTTGTTGTAAAGCTTTTTAATAATAATAAATCTATTATTATGCTAATCCTGAAGTGGTTATTTCAATTTCCAATACATTACGATCCCTGAGAACGAACGTATATTTGGGGCCCCACGTTGGGCGCCAAATATACCACACCTTTCCTTTCCTATCTAGACAATGGTTCTCAGGGGTCGTGTTGTATTGAAAATCACCACGTCAAGATCTGACAGATAATATATTTTTTTGTTTTGTAAGTTTTTTAATAATACTGAATCTAGTATCATACTAATTCTGAGATGGTTATTTCAATTTCCAATACAACGCGAACCCTGAAAGTGATTGTCTGGCTAGGAAAGGAGAGACGTGGTATATTTCATGAAATTAAGATACAGTCCTGATGTATCTCTTTTTGTTTCCCAAAAAAAAGTCATTATATTAAGTTTTTCTAGAGTTATTTTCATTAAAAACACGTTGTTGTAAATTTAGGTCATCATTTATCAATAAAGAAGTTCAGTACTAGGCAGAAAAATCGTAAATGGCCATGAGAAAATAATGTTTGATCTAATTCAGTCAATTTTTTTTGCCAGATGAGAGCAAATTTTGCCTACGGTTTTACTCCACTCAAGTCCGATCATTTCTTGAAATATTAAGATTCTTGTGTCGACCACTAAACACAATTTTTTTATTACGATCCAGTCATTTGAAAAACAAATATGTACTGTACTTGAACTGAAACCACACTTTTGTCTCGTTCGTTCAGCCCGGCCACCATTTCACTGTCGCGGCTCCATAGGAATGGCTCAGTCGCGCCTACTGAATATTTTCCAACATTTTTTAAATATCTTTACTGTTGTATTCTGCATGCATATCCTCTACATGACAATTTTAGTTTCTAATGAATTTGTTGAAGAATGTAGCTGCTAAACGAAACAATTAAAACAACAGTTGAATTTTTTCAGAAAACCTCGTATATGAGATTATTTTATAATTCTAAATAATTTTTCCAAACAATTTTTTGTTAAAATTATAATTTCTTGAAAATTTATGTTTTTTATTTATTACAGTGGGCGTATATTTCGGTGTAAAATAATATTTTCTGTATGACCTAATGGATTTTAAGATTTTCTGACCTTTTATAAAAATCTAGATCAATAAATTTAAAAATAAAGAAGTTATAGAGGTACATTCAAATGAAGTGAAACCCACTGTATATACTGGGATTATCGGGTTTCAGCCTAAGCTTTTAGCGCTTATATCTCAACTCTTATAAGAGATAACCGAGCAAAATTTCCAATGGCTTAGTGAAGCTATTTGGGGCCAGGGCACAATGCATCCTCTTTCCCTACACACCTCGATAGAATTTACCATAAAATGAATAAATTATTTGTTGTTTAAAAATGTTCTTTTTGCTTTAAAAAAATGAAAATAAACATTTAACGATTTTTTTCAGTCAATGCAAAGAAACTAAACTAAATCTTATAATGTACTAAATATAGTCCTGAAGTGGGTTGGAACCTTTGATGTGGAGATAACACTGACATGCGAAACACCAAAACACCATATACAGTACTTGACGCGCGTTTCACCAACCAAGTTGGCATCATCAGGAGATGATTAAAATTAACCTTATCCTTATGCTATCAATGTGTCCTATTTATACCTAAACTATCGTCATGGTTCGGTGCATCGTGACTCACTAACCAATAAAGTATCCCGCTTTATTGGGGATGGTCCAGAGTGACAGAGGTCACTACTCATACTATTTTACACTTTGTCCAAGCTTTCAAATGTATCCAGCTGTCTAATATGTATTACATTCCTAATTAATCTTAAATTGCTAATATCTATTTTATGGTTGTTCTCAAACGCATGTTGGGTAACACTAGACATCTGTTCTACCATATTTGAAATGGGTCATATGCTCTTTGAATCTAGATTGAACTGATCGTCTAGTTCATCCAACATACTTTTGATTATAGTCCTTACAGCTAATTTCGTAAATCCCCGGCTTCTCGTTTGTTTCAGTTTTGTCGTTTGGATTGCCTAAAAGTTGTTGTAACTTATTTTCCCATGAATGAACCACTGTCATACCTGTATCTTTAAAAAATTTACCAATACCATGTGTGAATCGAGGATCGAATGGAATCGATACAAATTTCGGATTTTCTCTGAATGGTCGAATTTCGAAATGTTTTCAAATTTACATTTCCTAATTATTTCATCAATTAAACTTACAAAATATCCATAACTCGTAGCTATATCCTTCAACAATGCCTTTTCTTTTTCAAAACTCTTTTTTATTGAGGGGGAAGCTTAATATGCGATGAACTAGAAAATTAAAACTCGCGATTTTGTGTTGAGCACAATTGTGAAAGTCCTTATGGATATATCTGTACTGGTATTTTTTTCTGTATATGTCAATTTCTAACTTATCTTCACTATTTATAATTACTAATACATAGAAAAATGGTAGTTGGTCAGGGTTTTCAATTTCATATGTGAATTTAACTGACGCGAAACAACTGTTTAATTTAGAAACGAAGTTTTCAATATCAGCGACTTTTGTATCAAACACTGCAAAAATTTCATCCATATACCTAAGCCAGACCCTGGGGAAATACTCGAAATCTTCTTTTGCTTGTCTCGAATGTGTTCATGAAGAGACTGGCAATGAATGTTGACAAAGAGTTACCCATTGCTGTTTCTTCATGTTGTTCAAAGAAATTATCATTGAAGTGAAAGCAATTTTGTTTCATACAAAGTTTAGTGACCTGAAAATATTCTTTTACTACATCTTGTCGGAAATTGTTTGATATGAGTAAATCCTTAAGGTAGTCCAGGGTCTGTGATATCAGAACACTTGGAAACAATGAACAAACGTCAAAAGAGATCAAAATTTCACCTTCTTGCAACTGAATATTTTTCACCTCATTAATGAAATCATTGGAATTATTCACAGAGAAACTAGGTGGTACAATAGGTAACTCCTCTGTTAACTATTTTGATAGCTGCTAAATCGGGCATCCAATTGCTGAAACAATAGGACGCACCAACTTTTCCCGTTTATGTATCTTAGGCAAGCTGTACAATCTAGGTACACTTGGCTTAGATACATGCTCCTATTTAAAGTTGGAGTAATAAGGTTGTTGCAGGATTTAAGTACATTTCTTATTTCAGTAATAATTTTTGGTAATGGGTTTCTAGAAACTTTTTTCTAAGAACCATTACTAATCAGATTGTCTACCCTTTCATAATAGTCCTCTTTATCTAAAATAACAACCTTATTACCCTTATCAGCTTTTAAGTAAAAACAATCTTTTTCACGCAACCGTTTGATAATTTTTCTATCCTTTGTGGATTTTGACTTTCTATTTACTTGAGTGATAATATTTGACGAGATTTGATTT
The DNA here is from genome assembly GCA_029963845.1 of Rhamnusium bicolor. Taxonomy (NCBI): domain Eukaryota; kingdom Metazoa; phylum Arthropoda; class Insecta; order Coleoptera; family Cerambycidae; genus Rhamnusium; species Rhamnusium bicolor. The sequence continues at coordinate 54,445 of JANEYF010005100.1, read as the reverse complement.
CTGCAAGATTCTCTGACAAATCCATTAGAGAAATCAGGAAGGTATTGAATTGAACTTTCAAACTTTTAGCAATTTCATCTAAAATGCCTTCAGAGGCAGGTAAAGCAAAATTTAGTCCATTGTTAAGGTGATCCATTTTTTTCTTTTTCAAACGACTATGAGGAATGATTTTCTACAATGGTTAGAACTTTTTGAGGAATACTTTCTTTTGACATAGTACTGACTAATCTTTTAAATTTTTTATTTTCTTAATAAATTTCATGTTAATTGATAGAGGTAAGCTTTCCAACGGGTCCATAAATTGACTTGAAGTCATTTCACAACATACTATATTTTTCGATAATTACTGACAAAAAATGCTGAACTTTTCATTGTGTAATCTCGAATTTAAAACTGCAGTTTCCAGTCCATTTATGAACCGATTTTAAATTTTAAAAATGCGTTAGAAAGCTAATTTAAAGCACGTAAAAAATTTAGAGGGTACTATTTAAAAAAAAGTAAATTTTGGCCGTTTATTTTTTATGAAATATTTATTTAAATAAACACCGTAAACTAATTAAATTCTTTTGTTTTGGGTGTAACATTTTTAAAAATATCTTTTGGTAAACATTTACTAGGTAGTATAAACTTTAATAATGATTTTCACGACCACATAGTAATCAGTCTAAAGCTGGCCGAGGTCACCTGGCCGACAGAGCCGTCATATGACTCATATGTTTACATCATATCATAATACTTGAATAAGTACAATAAATGGAAATAAATGTTAACAATAATGTTACATTTTATAAAAAATTTTATAAAACTCACCCTTTTAAGCAGATTTATGAAGTAGTTTGGTTGTCGTCATCACAAAGTGGGGAAGATCTATAGTATAATAGCATCAGGTATGTTTCTACAGCTGTCTCCGTCAGCGATGTTCGCTTTGGTGAAAAAATATGTTTGTATTTTGAAAATGACAGTTCGGCATCTACGGATGTAATACAGGCATAAATAAAACAATCTGTGAACTCACTTAACGAAGTTGTAGATGCACTATCACAAATTTGTCTTAATTTGCTAAAATCAGGATCTTTCTGTAATACACTCTCGAATTTTTCACTAACGCGATTATTTTTTGCGTCATTTATAGCCTGTAGCTGTGTATTTACGTCGTCCACTATTTGCAGCTATTCCACTAACGACAACGAACTATTTTGCAATTTTTCTATTTCGTCGTGTAGTCCTCTAAAATTGTTATTAATAGTTTTTAAATCTGTTTCAAGGGAAACATCTTGAAAGCTTGTCTGGCTTTCCCTAATAGCTGCAGCCTCGTTAGGGTTGAACTGTAGTATCACAGCTTTTATTTGTTGAAAATATTCAGCATAATAAAACGCCGCTTTCAACCACGTTCCCCAACGTGTAAGAATCGGCTCTGGTGGTTCAGGGATACCAGGACACTGTCTGTGAAATGCTCGAAGCCGTTTAGGAGATTTGAGAAATACTTTTTTTGTATTTGCTATCAATGCATCTACCTCTGGAAAACATTTTCGAATCGTTTCTGCCACAAGATGTAACGCATGCACTTTACACGTAACATGTAAAAACCTACAATTGTCTCTTTGAAGAGAACTGCCTACCACGCGCATTGTCGCAGCACCATCAGTCACAAACATCAATACTTGACTTGTTGAAAGTTCAAATGTTTCGAATGTCTCCAACACCACACGCGTAATTATTTCGCCAGTACACGCACTTAGTCTTTTACTAGCTAGTAAAAGTGGAAATGTTGGTTTAAGAGGGTCCAGTACACGTACTATAATATTTAAATTAGAAATTTTTTACAGTCTCTCGTCTCGTCAATACATAACCAGAGCCGTGTATTTTTTAATCCACATTTAATCCTATTTACAATGTCTTCACGAACAGCTGGAATAAATCTACGTAACGATGTACGACTTGGTAAGTTCACCTGGGGATTGTATTTATTCCAAAACTCCCGAAATGGTTGTTTATCCAGTATGTGTAGCGGAATATTACAGGCTATTAACATTAACAATAAATCAAACATAAACTGAGTTGTCAAAGGCATGCCATTTTTTTATTTTGATGTTGCACGGTATTGATATGACGACGACAATTTGTTTTGTGCCAGCACATTAAGTCTTGATTGCAAACTTTACAGATTATTTTGCATCCGTCATAGAATAAATCCGGAAATTTACCAATAAATTTATTCACTGTGTCCACGTACGGTCGTTTTTTACCCTTTGGCAGCGTAAATCACTTCTAAATCGGCACGTGTGACGCCAGCGCAAGATCGTGGCTGTACTCCAGCCACCTCGGCCAGCTTTAGTAATCACATACAATTCATTTTCAAAGTCATTTCTGATTAGATTTTGATGTTGAAAAAACCATTATAAAAGTAAATAAACCTCTATCGGATAAGATTATAAAATATACAGGGTGCTATTTAAAATAAAAAAAGTTACTAGTACGTCCGATTAAACCAAAAGTGTATTTATTGTTCTGGTGTATTTTTATGCCAAATATTGTACTCTAATTTCAAATTTTTTTCTTGAAAATGAAAGAAAAAAGTGGGGGTACCTGGTCTTATGGGCACCCGGTATATGTTTTTAAGGATTCATATAGAGGACACTTTTCTGCATACGCTGGTATAAAAAAAGTGACATGTTCAAAAAGAAAGGTTTCGAGATATTTGACCTCAAAATTTCATTCGTGGTCAAAATGTTGGACATTTATTATAAATTTTTAAATTCGTCTTCAGTTTTGAATCGAAATTTTTTCATTTATTTTTTTTACTTTCTTATACCTAATATAAGGAAGTATAGTAATCGTGATTTTTTTTGACCTGCAGATTTTGATTAATATATACGATTTGAACTCTCTTGAATCTTTTCTGACTATTTTCCGAATGATGTTTGTCGATGCGTGTGTGTGGATGTGTGTGTGTAGGTGTGTATGTGTGTGTGTGTGTATGTATGTATCCGCGATAACTCAAAAAATACTAATGGGAAACTTCCCAAATTTGGCAGTTAAGATTGTCAACAATATTTTAGGTGACACATTAAATTTGGTGAATGTGGTACCACCAAAGGAGACATAATGAATGAAAGAAGAAAAAAGGTATAATTTCGGGCAAAAAATTTAAAAAATTTTATTGCATTTCTGGACGAATCTCGACGAATTATAATGAAAAATCATAACTTTATGAAAAAAAAAATCTGTCCGCATGTCTGTAGTATCGCTGTTTTTGAGATAAAGCGAGATAAAGCTTTCAAATTTGGTACACTTATTTTAAAGGCCAAAGACAATGAATAATTCGGTGATGAGCAAAATTGGCCAGCTGGCCACGGGATCCAAACTTTTTTTGTATTTGACTTTACAAAAAATATATTCTTAATGAAAGATTATAAATCATGTCTACTATATCAAGCGAATAAAATATATTTTCCAAGTACTTAAATAAAGCTGATATAAACGAAAATTTTTACACATTTGGCCTTATAAAATGGGGTTAGGATAAATTTAATAGTTTGACATTTGAAAGATCTAATTTAGTTACAAAAAATGTCAATGTCAATAACACAAAATTATTTAAATATGTGACATGAATTATTATGAACAGTATCGAATGACGCTGATAATTAATTATTTAAAAATTTATATGAAACACTTCAAGGTACGCTATTAAAATTTAATTGAGGTAAGTGAAAAATTAAATAAAATGATTTTTTTGGATCAGGATGATATATACTGGTATAACAAAGTTATGTACTAGCCACATCAGATATTTTGAACTTGTGAAGTCGTTGTCATTTTCTTAATTACCGTCAGCACATATTTTATCAATGGATTTGATTCGTGGTTTAAATTGTAGATACGGCGATATGGACATCGTTGTCAAAGCTTATTTTTTCAATTTTTAAAACGACTGAAACTTTGAACTCAAACATTTAGATAACTTTATTCATCAACATGCCACTTTTTTCATGCCGGCGTATGCAGAAAAGCATCTTCTATACGGATTCATAAAAACAAATATGGGTTGCCATTTAAAAAAAAATGCCAATAACGTCATAACACGAAAACAAAATACAATCAAAGAATGCCATTTTTCAGAAAAGATATCTTTTTTTAGAAAGAAAGTTGACCTGTCTGAAGATGCGCGGCGTTGGCTCATTGAAAATTCAACATTTATCTCGATAACATGATACTTCGTGCATTTATAGGTCAATTTCATAATTGTTGTAAATATTTACATTGGTAACTGCACTTATCAGCGCAATCCTTTGTTGTCTTTTCATTTGATTTTTGATTTTCTTTTAAAAATTGTGCGTCTCCTCTGGACAATTCTCCGACTTCCTGCTCGAAATAGGAAATAGAGAATATCCCGAATCCGAACAAAAAGTGACCATTCCTGCAGAACTGGGCTCAGTCGCGGCGACCCTTGAAAACCTCATAGCCAGAATATACCCCGATATCGTTGATACCCAAAACCAGTCGTCCATGGAGTGGCTATGCTAGCGTGCTATTATGACCCCAAAGCTCGACCAGGCCACCGTCATTAATGATACATTACTTAAGTCGTTTTAAAGAGACAGATTGTGTACAAGTCTGTGGCCTCAGTATTGCACACTGATGATGCGATCTACTATCCCGTGGAATTCCTCAACACCCTCAACCCTCCTGGCCACCCAACCAACAAGATTCTCTTTAAAGTGGGTGCTCCAGTGATGTTGCTGTGTAACCTCAAACTTCTCCCCCCCCCAAACTCTGCAATGGCACCAGGCTGCGAATGAAAGGCCTTCACAGAAATGTCATCGAGGTCACAGTGTTCACCGGCTGTGCTGGAGAGGAATCGATGTTTATACCACATATACCGCTTATACCATCGGAGTACCTCTTCGAGTTCAAGAGGCTGCCGTTTTCCCTCAAGGTTTGCTTTGCTGTGACTATTATCAAGGCGAAGGGACAGTTACTGAAGTTGGCAGGAACTAACTTCAGGCAGACTGCTTCTCGCATGGTTAATTTTACGTGGTCTACTCCAGAGTGAACTCACCCAGTAGCCTGGTGATCCGAGCACCCGAGAAAAGAACCACCAATGTGGTCTACAAAGAGGTCCTACAGACCAAAACTGGGGTTGGACAGTGGAGTACTTTTAACATATCCCCGAATTCTACGCAGATGAAGTCGCGGGTTAACAACTAGTAAATATATTAATGAAGAAAAATTTAAACAGAAATTAAAAATTCTGGATTATGCATTTAATTACCACATCAAATTGGTAAAGACAATGGTACTACCATTTCTTTGTAAATTAATCGTATTACAATACGTATGTTGTTCTATATACCGTTAAAGGATAAGATAAAGTACATTGTATTGTATGTATTTACATACAATAACAACATTTTTATGTTATTTAGAATATGGCTGTGTACTTTACTTATCACTCTCTTATTATTGGATTTTCATTCCTCTCTCGGAAAGAGTTCTTTATTTGCACGTTGACTCATACCTTCTTTCCTTAAGGTGAATGAAGGATCAAACTTTTTGTGTTTGCTTTTTGTGTTGGACGATTCTATTGGTGGTGCTAAATAGAAAAAAACAGAAAGGAAAAACGCGTAAAACTATTGTTTTGTACACCCGTAGGAAACTAATAAACAGAGCCTTCTAATTGCAAGTCAAAATCTGAGTGTATTGCAATAAGTTGTAAATAATCACTTTCAAACCCGCCAATTTCATTTTATAACGAAAAAAGCAAAACGCAAAATGTTTGGTTTAGACTGTAAAATTTAATAATTACACTTTGATTAATCGATTTTTTTAACATACAAATTCTAAAATATATGCGGTGTAAATAGAACGACTTGCCTTAGTGGTCTTGAGGCTGAACGTCTGACATCAGAAAAACTATTATGAAACAATCAATGTTTATATTACATCACCAAATAATAAAATCTTCATCGGTTATTATTTATTTATTTATTTTATTTATTTAACAATACAACTGCCAGGACAGAAAACTTCCAATTACAGATCAGAAACTGCAATATAGTTTATTAAATACAAACTTAATTAACAGCGACTTATACCTATATTGGATAATTATGCACATTATTTAAATGGAAAATAATGTAGTCACCGGAATATACATTCGAAATGTAAAGTGAAACTAGAATAAGAACAAAATTGTGAAGAACTAAATCTAAAGATTTAGGTTAAACTCAGAATAAACTAGCGATGTAACCTACAACAATATTAGTTTTTTTTATTAAATTCAAATTGCAAATAAATATATTAAAATCATTCATAAATGAACCAGAATAACGAGATATTGTATAAAACGAAGAAACAAAATAATATTTGAGGAGCAACTGTGCAAAATAGGATAAACATGAAAAATTGATAGGCCAATCTATAATTTAAAAATACCCAGTTCGATGAAAATCCTAAATCCTACGATAAAGGGCATGTAGCTTACTAATAAAAATACTTTTTGATTTAAAGCTATATTTTGAATAAAAACGCAACCGAGTGACATTCTTCTTGTTTTTAAATAAATTGATTATTTGGAAATCCAACTGTTGCATAGATTCCATCAACTTTGTACCACAATCTGATAAAACGACTATGGACTGATTCAATAGCTATTTACTTCGTATCCAGAATTTCATGCTACTGATGTATACTCCATTTTTGGTCTTACATAGGCATTAAATAAGAGGATGAGCGTCTCAGTGTTATTAAATTGTTTGCTATTTCTGGTTAAAGAAACTAAATTTTCAAGAATCTATCAACAATATTACGAGTATTTAAGTGGCTATTGAATGTCAGTTTGGAGTATAAGTAGATTCCCAGGTCCTTAAACTAATTACATTTATCAATAGTAGTATCATCTACAATATACCTAATTTCAAGTGATTTACAGTAATATGTAACTACATTATATTTAGTAATATTCAGATATAATTTATTTTTAATTAATTTGTTAAGATCATCCTCAAGTACACCATAGTGCTCAACTATATTAATATAAGAAAATAATTTCAAATCATCAACATAATGTACGGTTCTATATTGCAGGTTCATGGTGATGACATTCAGGAATATAATAAATAACAGAGGCCCAAGCACAGATCCCTGATGGATGCCATAGGTAGCTGTAATATTGACTTGAAACTACGGTACTGTATCATACTGTTTTCTCCTATTTAATAGGATAATTTACGTAGAGCTTATAGGATTAATAATTTATTAGGTTTATTTTTTTAAGAATAAGATTTGAAATTTTACACACGTTTAAAAAAATATATATTTTTTGACGTTATTTTTCTGTTCTAGTTTAAAACGTTATCAAACAAAAAAGGAGAGAGTCAGAAAATTTGATTCTACAAAGAATAAAGACGTGCCGTCGTAAATATTAATAACTACGCGAATGAAATATAATTTCTTAATTTTCAAAAATAGATTAAGATTTGAAATTTTGCGCACGTTTATTAAAATATATATTTTTTGACGTTAGTTTTTTGTTCCAGTTAAAAATGTTATCAAACAAAAAAGGAGAGAGTCGGAAAATTTGAATCTACAAAGAATAAAAACGTGCTGTCGCCGTAAATATTAATAACTACGCGAATGAAATATAATTTCTTAACTATCAAAAATAGATTAGAAATTTTGTAAATTAGTGTTTTCCAAATCAATATCTATAATATCCAAAATAGTACTATTTTCGCAAACTAGTTTCGAAAACTAAAACGAACAATATTAAATTAGTCAAACTAATTCGTCTCTGTGCATTACGTACCATACGTCATGCTTAAAATTTCAGTTTATCATGGCATAACACTACCCTAACTCCTCCCACGGGACACTGCCCACTGTCAATTATTATACAGCACTTGTTGTGTCTCGCAGAGCTCAAATTTTACTCTTAAGTAGGAGCAAAAACCATTAATAAGTCCTTGATCGGCCAATTTCTGTAATAATGTACCATAGTCAAATCTGTCAAATTTTTTCGAAAAATATGTGTAAATGTCATCTACCATATCTAAGTGTTCAGCAATATATGGTATAATACATACAACATGTTGATCGATCCAGTATAAATCCATGTTGATCAATGGATATAAATGTATAGTGTATAGCCTCACATGATTATAAAACTAAGATGTCATAGAGTACAGCTTCGAACACATAGCAAAGTTACACATGATTACAATTAGGTGATAATTCTCAATCAGTTGTTTATCATGATTTTGAAAATAGGGATGGCTTTAAATATCTTCAATATACAGGGATACGTTGAGGTCTGAAACGATAAATTATAGATATTGGTTAATGGTGTAGCAAATAAACTGGCAGTCTCTCAATAGAAAAGCTGGTATATATCTGGGTCCTTTATACATTTCGGTTTAAACTTCTTTAGAGTATCTGACACTTGAGTTTCGGCAACATTAGGCACGAGCAATGGTAAATTAGTGTGAATTACGGAGTCAGGAATGAAATCAATTGACAAGGTATAGGACGACTGAAAATAGATAGCAAAAGCATCACGCAAATTGTTAATAGGGTTATTATTATTAATATACAGTTTCCGGAATGTTCATAAAAATTCTTTTTTTATGTGTGATTATTTGTTCTTCGTTTTTTACAAATCACCGAAACACTATATACTACACTAGATGCGTGTTTCGTCAACCAAGTAGCATCATCTGGAGATGATTAAAACTGTTTTAAACATCTCCACATGATGTCAACTTAGTTAGCGAAAGGCACGTCGAGTTCAGTATATAGTGTTTTGGTGTTTCGTGAAGAACTACGTCAGTGTTATCATCACATCAAAGGTTCCAACCCACTTCGAGACTATTTATTCTTCAATAGATTTGGTGTAATTAAAATATGCTGAGCTGATGTCATTTTTTTATTTTAGCTCTCAATGCTATAAAATGCTTAGAATCAACAAGATTAAAATTGTGTTTTAATTTTTGTCCCAAACGGGATATGTTTTAATGAGGGCTCACGATTTGAGGCCCTGGCGAGTAAGGTAGCTGTCAAAAGTTTTTGTAAGGTGCGGAATAAGTTTATAGGGTTTTATTATAATTATTTCGTACACCAGTAAATAAAGAAAACTGTTAATTTATGCCCCAGTGTTGGGCAGTTCCATTCTGTTCGGAAACAAAAGGCGGACATGTTTCCGAAAAGACTAAACTCGCCTAAAACAGTGGTTGGTATCGATTAGCAGGGATACCTTTACACCTTCGAAACATTCGTGTGTTTCTACGAAGCATTTTAATCCTGACGATTAAGCGTTACCAAAGGAGAAAATCGTAAGTAATAGGTAATCATGCACATTTGTTGTTTTCATCATGCTCATGCTTGATATAACCTAACTTGACATAAGACAGCTCTGATAGATACAATAATTTCCCTACTGAGCAAGTAAATTACTACTTTCCCCTTCTGGCATCATTGTGTTAAATGTTTTTCAGCTAATTTATATAAAAGTCACTAAAAACCCGCGTTAAGAAGCCATAATAAATATGAACGTTCAGTGACATTTACCTTATCCTACACTAGCACCTCTCGTGGTGAATTCAAGCACGGTAACCCTTATTCTCTAATTATATGCATATTAAACCAAGGTGGATATCTTATAAGATAAATCAGTCAAGACTAAATATTCATATAACTTTAGAAAATTAGCACTCCGAAAATTGAAAAAGTAGTTAGAGCCTACCGAAAGTGTTTGCTCTAGTTTGATATTGTTAAGGATTATATAAAATGTTGCATGGTTGTCTACGGGTAGTAAGTAATTATCATTGGACTTATCAACTTGCGCATTATATTTCCTGAAAACTAAATCCAAGAATGATATTTAATTCAAAATTGTACTATGCCAAATTATCATGTAAACCAACAACGCATTCGCAAATGTGAAATTTACATAAGTAGAGTTCAGCGTACACCTGGGGAAATAATTTTCATTGTTACTAAAAGATGTAACTTATGGTGTGGACGAATATAAACTTCGCCATGGTGTCTACATCCATCCGATAATAGTGCAAATATCTTTTACTGTATACTGGGTGGCCACAAGTCAATGTACGCCCCCATTATTTTGTCTGTTTTTAAATTTAAAAATTTGGTTTTTAGTACACACATAAATTAGACAATAATGGCCTATTTTTAGACTAACAGGAATGAAAATATCACTTCCGGTTGAACCGGAAGTGACAAACTTTTTTTTCTTAATGACTATATTTTTTTGATGGTTTCTCATTGAGCATAAATTTCTAAGTGCAACAGTTTTTTTTTAATTTCAAAAAATAAGTGAGATACCAACAATTTTTTAATTTTTTTCAAAATGGCCGCGTCAGATGAATGCGATGTAAGAAAATTACTAAGTAGGCTATGGAAATTATTAGTAAGGTTGTAGACTTGTCTGTAAAGAAGAAAATAGTTGTTTGAATTACTGATAGGTACCAGTCTTTTAGATTTTTTTTCAAAAAAACGGAATTTATTTTATTTTTTTTTATTAATCAGAAATAATGATTCATAAACTATAATTTTTTTGCCATTAATCATTTCTTAACGATATCCTTCGTAATAATAAAAGTATTTTTAAAAGGTAAACACAAATTAAACAAGAAACAAAACATAACAAAACTATTTAAAACCTAAATTATAATAAACCATTATAAAAATTGTTCAAACTGTTCACCGTTTTGATTAATACACAGAGTAGAGCGACTTATTGTTTCACGTCTAACATTCTGTAATTATTGAGGTGTTATTTGTGCAATTTCGTGTCGAACTCTTCTTCCAGATCTTGCCTTGTAGTTGGAGCAATCATGTAGACTCTATTTTTCAAATGCGCCCAAATAAAAAAATCGAGTGGGGTTAAGTCAAGCGACCTTGCAAGCCATCTGACTGGACCATGGGTCCCAATCCAACAATCTGGAAACAATTGATTTAAGTAATCCCTAACGATAATAGCATTGTGTGGTCCAGCCCCGTCTTGTTGGAAGTAAACCTCGTCAATATTGATATTGGGAATTTGATTAATCTGTGAAACTGTTATATTTTGGAGAAATTCTAGATATCTTGGTCCAGTTAGAGTTCCGTCAAAAATTATTGGACCTATGATATGGTCGCCCAGTATGCCTAACCAAACATTGAAGCCAAACCGCTCCTGAAACAGCCCCTGTCTCATAATGTGAAGATTTTCAATTGCCCAATATCGAGTGTTGTTTCGATTAAATAACCCAAGGTTTGTAAATCTCGATTCATCAGTGAACAAAATGTTTTTGATAAAATTCTCATTTCTTAATTAGCGTAACTGTAACCAATTACAAAAGGTTATTCTTCGTTGATAATCATTCTCATACAAAAATTGATGCAATTGATATTTATAAGAACGATAGCCGTGTTTCCTTAAAATTTTTCTGGCTGATTCTTTGGAAACTAATAATTCATGTTCAATTTGTCTTACCGAAATGGTTGGGTCAACATGCACTAAAGCTAATACATTAATTTCCGTTTCTTCATCCACAATAAATCTTTCTTCAATTTCTATATCAGGTTCAGTTCTAAATTGATGCTCCAACCGGGCGACATAATTTCTCCCAGGTTGTCTTCTCTCTGGATATCTCTCTCCATATAGAGTTTGTGCTCTAGTTGCATTACGTTGAGTATCCATAAATAATCAACATGTCAACTTTTTCATCTCTTGAATATTTTTCAGCCAATTTATATTAATTTTCTTGTTTATAACAAATTTAAAACACTTGCTTCAAAAAATTAGTAAGTAAGTCAAGAATAATTCAATTGTTGCGAATGTCTGTCATTTTCATGGCTATCTGCAATTTTGGATTTAAATGTAGATAGGTACCTTATTAAAATGATTTGTTGACGTTTACCTTTTAAAAATACTTTTATTATTACGAAGGATATCGTTAAGAAATGATTAATGGCGAAAAAATTATAGTTTATGAATCATTATTTCTGATTAATAAAAAAAATAGCACTGTTCTATTAAACAAATTTCCATAGGACCCCTACGGCAATGAAAATGAAAATTAAATTCCGTTTTTTGACAAAAAAAACCTAAAAATACTGGTATCTATCAGTAATTCAAACAACTATTTTGTTCTTTACAGACAAGTCTACAACCTTACTAATAATTTCCATAGCCTACTTAGTAATTTTCTTACATCGCAATGAGTGACATCCTGACCTTCATCAGAAGGTCGGAAAGATTCGATGAGGGAGCAAGAGAAGCACATGGCTGAGGGGACAGCTGGGGGTTGGTAAAAAGGGCCCGTCTGTGGCCTACTTGCCAGGCGACAGCCTCCCCCACCATTACCATTACCATTACATCGAATTCATCTGACGCGGCCATTTTGAAAAAATTAAAAAATTGTTCGTAACTCACTTATTTTTTGGAATTTTTAAAATCTGAAAAAAACTGTTGCACTTAGAAATGTATGCTTAATGATAAACCGCCAAAAAAATATAGTCATTCCATTTAAGAAAAAAAGTTCAACCGGAAGTGATATTTTCATTCCTATTAGTCAAATAGTAGCCCATTATTGTCTAATTTATGTGTACCAAAAACCAAATTTTTAAATTCAAAAACAACCAAAATATTGGGGGCGTACATTGACTCTTGGCCACCCGGTATAGGAATAAATAAATTTCTCCTTCTGGCGTCTTTGGATCGTCTTCATGGTCTGCCTACTTTTTCCATCCGCTAATTAAGCCTCTGATAATTTAGTACATTTATATGAGACTATTCCTAGCTTTGAATAATATTACTTTTCTCTAAGATTGTATTTATGTATCTAATTCATTGATTGACCCCTATTTTAAATATATTATTCAATTTGTTTCTTATGATCCATTTATAATTATGTTAGTTTTGGTATACTATAGATGTTTTTTATATAATTATCCATTTATTAATTTCTTTTTTACTTTTTATCTCATAATTCTATCATAACTCTAAAATAAGAACATGCCAATAAAATTGTTACTCCAAGTTGATTTTAAATATCTGTTTTTTTTTTAATAAGCAAACTGGTCTAAATATTTTTTTTTTAAGTGTGTATATATATATATATATATATATATATATATATATATATATATATATATATATATATATATATATATATATAACATGGAGTCTAATATATAATGCATTTCCCTCCTTCAGTTGTAAATATCCTACCCTACCTCTTCACCCTCCGCATTTACCCTACACCTCAGTTTGTGACGGGAAGGTCATGATTTCTGTGTAGTATAAATTTAAAGAAGGGCGATAAGTGTTTTTAATGGTGCGGTTATATAAATTATATATTTTCTTTATTTGCATTGTAAGTACTCATTTTGTTTGCAATTAGGTCTATTATTTTAGATATTTTCCAATGTATACACAACCACGATCTTGCATGCTGTTTTCGGTCGACTTAACGAGACTTGCCGAACATTTTCGGGAAGAATCGATTAGATTACCGCGATTGCCAAATTTCGTATGGGCGTGTTATTTGTACACGATTTAAACAAAAAAATGTTATCAAATATTTCTAAATAATTAGTAAATTCTTTGTCAGTAGACTTGTTGTTTATGTACCTACTAATTTAATGATTAGAAACCTATTTGGCAATTGCTATCCCAAATTGATTTTGTAAACTCAGCCATTGTAGTTATTTAAATTATTCATGTAAAACGATGCATGATTTATATTTATAACTGGAACTATTATAATTAATTGCACTCGAGAGCCGTATCTCCAAATTATTCTATGTGGATTTATTTGACCTAAAAGTTCAAATTACATTGAGTAATCGATATTTTTTTCCAAATCTCTTATCCTAATTCTAGAAATTATAAATAATAGAAATGATGTAGATATATCCTGGGCTTTCGGTCAATTAAATAAATAAGAATTATAAAGTTATAGTCATGCTAACATCCAACAATATACCTTATGGGCTAGTCAAAGGACAGAAAATACAGTACTAGATCAGACCTAATTCTCTAAAGCTGATTTTTTTACATATCGATTATTTTTTGGAAAATCCACAAAAATCCTAAATCCTCAAATAAACATATAATATTTTTTTACGAAGATTAATGATTCTGCTTGATATTCTTTCTATAACTTCCATTGATGAATTAAATTATGTTCTTTACGATGAACCTACACTTCTCTTATTGAAAGTCCATATAACAGATAATGTATTAATAATGATGATAATGATGGTGATAATCTGTTTAATATTACAATAAAAATAGCACTAACATTAACAATATCTTTATTATAAATAACAGATAACAAATAACAAATTACAAATAATAACAAATAACAAATAACAAATAACAAATAACAAATAACAAATAACAAATAACAAATAACAAATAACAAATAACAAATAACAAATAACAAATAACAAATAACAAATAACAAATAACAAATAAGAAACAAAAAATAACAAATAACAAATAACAAATAAATAACAAATAGCAAATGGCAAGTAGCAAGTAGCAAGTAGCAAATAGCAAATAGCAAATAGCAAATAGCAAATAGCAAATAGCAAATAGCAAATAGCAAATAACAAATAACAAATAACAAATAACAAATAACAAATAACAAATAACAAATAACAAATAACAAATAACAAATAACAAATAACAAATAACAAATAACAAATAACAAATAACAAATAACAAATAACAAATAACAAATAACAAATAACAAATAACAAATAACAAATAACAAATAACAAATAACAAATAACAAATAACAAATAACAAATAACAAATAACAAATAACAAATAACAAATAATAACAAATAACAAATAACAAATAACAAATAACAAATAACAAGTAACAAATAACAAATAACAAATAACAAATAACAAATAACAAATAACAAATAACAAATAACAAATAACAAATAACAAATAACAAATAACAAATAACAAATAACAAATAACAAATAACAAATAACAAATAACAAATAACAAATAACAAATAACAAATAACAAATAACAAATAACAAATAACAAATAACAAATAACAAATAACAAATAACAAATAACAAATAACAAATAACAAATAACAAATAACAAATAACAAATAACAAATAACAAATAACAAATAACAAATAACAAATAACAAATAACAAATAACAAATAACAAATAACAAATAACAAATAACAAATAACAAATAACAAATAACAAATAACAAATAACAAATAACAAATAACAAATAACAAATAACAAATAACAAATAACAAATAACAAATAACAAATAACAAATAACAAATAACAAATAACAAATAACAAATAACAAATAACAAATAACAAATAACAAATAACAAATAACAAATAACAAATAACAAATAACAAATAACAAATAAATAACAAATAACAAATAACAAATAACAAATAACAAATAACAAATAACAAATAACAAATAACAAATAACAAATAACAAATAACAAATAACAAATAACAAATAACAAATAAAAAATAACAATAACAAATCACAGATGACAGATGACAGATGACAGATGACAGATGACAGATGACAGATGACAAATGACAAATGACAAATGACAAATGACAAATGACAAATGACAAATGACAAATGACAAATGACAAATAACAAATAACAAACATAGTGAATGATAGGTGGATCCCTCTGGTGATCAGTGCTACTACCGGTCAGACATCACTGATGTCTTACTGACTGATAGCGACCTGCAAAGCAGGTATCAAGAGCCTCGACCTCTAACCCAGGTGGGCTTAACTATATACTGAATAAGGATGTGCAGGAAACAACTACTCAGCGGACAAAAGCCCCGACCTGCATTGAATTAAATATGCAAATCTTGTTTGGTAGCTAAGATCATTTGTCAATTCCTCACTAGACATAGATAGGTTTCGAACTTTTTTATGTTCTCGTCAGTATGCCATAAGTAATGGAAAAGACATATAATAATAGCAAACCAGGCTAGCCTAAAGCAGACAAAGCAAAACAGACATAGTGAGTGATAAGTGGATCCCTCTGGTGGTCAGTGCTACTACCAGTCAGACATTACTGATGTCTTAGTGACTGATAGCGACCTGCAAAGCAGGTACTAAGAGCTTCGACTTCTAACCCAGATGGGCTAAACTATATACTGAATAAGGATTTGCAGGAAACAACTACTCAGCGGACAAAAGCCCCGACCTGCATTGAATTAAACCTGCAAATCTTGTTTAGTGACAAATAATAATAAATAACAAATAATAACAAATAACAAATGACAAATAACAAATAACAAATAACAAATAGCAAATAGCAAATAGTATATAACCAACAACAAATACGCGGTAATAAAATAATAGTGAAAAACCCGAAGAGGCAATCAATTCCAAATTGGTTTATCGAAGGACGTACTATATCAAAATGTGGAATATCTCTGACACGAAAAATTACAAATTGCTGATATCCTTAACTACTATTATAGTTATTTACACGTATCCTTTATGCCAGGATGGGCACTGAATTTTGTTAATTCAGTATTCTAGCAAATAAACGATTAAAGATATGATGAAAAGTCTATGACAAGTTAGGGTAACTTGCTCATAGACCACTAAATTACACAAGATTTTGTACACTACAAACAGGACATACCTATCCTTTGGATAGACTGTTTCAGACCATTTAATACAATATCACATAAGCTACTTTTAATATATGTTACTTCGGAAAAACAACTTCCAAATTCAAACATTTACGTTGAATGAATTGGTCTTCCGAATTTTCTACTAGAAAGAATAAGAGTAGATTAGTTGCATCAGTCAAACAGATAACGAATATTCACAGAAGTATGTTTTCATCTTAGATTGACCATTCTTTTGTATACCTGTCGCATCACCAACGTGCCTGAGAACTTTTGACCCGGAGTGTAGGTACTACCAGTGCATACACCATCGTTAGAAGTTAGAATTTATTTTCTGTGGTTATTAAGAAACTATATAATCGAAGAAGTAAGTGTAGATAGTGTCTTCAGACTCTTGGTCTATCGAGAAGGTTGAGCTTCACAGTTTTACAGCCAGTGGGACTAAAGTCTAAAACCAAGAGATTCATTGTGGTCTAATAGAATGGTGTTATTAACACACTGAACTATTTTTTTAAGTGTAATTCTTGTAGATGTACCAAATATTAACTTCATGTCTCACATTAGATGCTAAAATCGTTCACACATTAACTACCTGCATGTTACATGCATGTAATTTTGACCTCTATCGACACAATGAAACATTTCGTATATCGTTAGAAGCTGTATAGAATTTATTGTAATTACTCATTCATGAGCGAAATCAGTAAGCCTCACATAGTCTTCCTCGACAATCAGATGAAGGTGACCTATGTCATCGAGTTTTAACGCCAGTGTAGACAAACATCGCATTGAAGAAAGAGGAAAACCGATTATACATCATGATCTCCGTAGTATTATAGCCAGGCTATTTCTGTCAAAATCTCACAATTGGTCCGCTGCTCTTGCAACAGAAGAATGTAGCGAAC
Source organism: Rhamnusium bicolor (assembly GCA_029963845.1). NCBI lineage: Eukaryota > Metazoa > Arthropoda > Insecta > Coleoptera > Cerambycidae > Rhamnusium > Rhamnusium bicolor. Next base: position 36,856 of record JANEYF010005100.1, on the reverse strand, counting down.
CTAAAAATCAATCGAGTGTCTTACTGACTAAATACAGAAGGTTTATAGCACACGATACTGAGTGTACCACCATTAAGCTTGAGGGGTGTGGAAAATGGCTGTAGTTTATTCGTCTATTTGACTCTTACAGTGAAAAAATAAAATCAATAATAGTGAGATTGAAAATAATAACAACGTTTATCTCACCTTCAGAAAGAAAATGTAATTCTATGACCACCATCAGAGAGGGAATTTTATACAGAATCAAAGTTCAAAACATATACAGTGTGCTACGTGAAATAACGAAGTTTGGATAGATTTCTGTGAAACTGGAAGTGGTAGAAATCTTGTGAGGATGTCGAATATTAAATTGCCATGTTACAATGATATTTAGGTTATTAAATGTTCAAATTTGTATCTTATAAATAACAAACAGATCTATGTGTTACTTATTTTATCTTTGTATTCAAAGACAACTTAACCTCCAGTCACCGCCGAAGTGTAGCTTACGGTCAGTGTTCCACTTATAATTAATCTGATTGGTTTACGGTTTCGTATTTCCGATTTCACAGGAGTTACTCCTGTGAAATCGATCAACTAACAAATTTTTGTTTAGACACTATACATGGAAAGAAAAATAAATTCCAAATTAGGTATAAATAAATTCCAAATCACAATTAATAATAGTTATTTTGAACTATAGATTTATTGACCCATCTTTTGAAGATAGAGATAAACGCATCGGCTGTGTCAAGTACGGATCGAAGGAGTGGGGAGACAACGGGTGCGTTGCCCCTTTGGGACGTAAAAAAATTCTATTGAAAATGCTAATAATATTACTTTTCAAAAATGTAACTATTCACATACATCTTGAAAAATACAAATTATTTTAATACTGCTTCGACTCATAGATCGGACCATTAATCGTATAAACAAAGTGTAAGGTAAAGTTCAGCCCAAAGCTTCTATTAAAAAAAATATTACTGGCATTTCTTATTAGATATTTTTCAATATTTATGTCCCCCCTCCTTGAGAAGCTCCTGGATCTGTCCACGGGCTGTGTTTTTCTTACTTTACAAGGTTTCCTAATTATAAGGGCATGGTTTTATAATATTACATTCGATTTGATGTTTTACGTATATTGAATTTAATTCTTTAAAGATGTATGCTAAGAACTGAAAAAAACTGTAACAATTTTTCTTTTTGTCCACTAAATTAAATCCAGTTTCTATAAAATATATTTAAAAAGTTAGTGGAAATGTGCGAAATAATGATACATCTATGAATTAATCCTATTAGTTCAAATGAAAAATTGAACACTTAAAATATTTAATAGTATATTATGCAGCGACCATTTAATGATAGCTATTAAGACATATGTATGAGAATTACTATACGAGCTGTAGGCGAGTATCGGTATGAATACGAGTGTATTAATAGCCATTAAATGTGAGTTGCATACACTATTTTTTCTATGACCAGCCATAATAATGAAAAATAAGCACTTTATTTTTAAGGTTTAATCAATTTATAATGAAATTATGAGCTAAGAAAATATTATGGAAACTTTATTACATACAAAACACAGAAATGTCAGAAAATCAAGGTATAATATAAAAAAGGGAATCTTTTCGATTGTGTTTTTTGATTTATAGTTATATTCTGGATATTACAGTTATTAAAATGCAACTGCGGCACTTTTGGCAATTTTTGCTAATTTTATGGGTAATAAATTGTTTGCGGTGCAGTTCATTTCTCAATTTAACTCCCACTATCGCATATTTTCACCAATTTCATTTGCAAGAAGCACAAATTTTAGAAATTTACAAGGTAAAGAGTAAATATGAACTGTCAAAATTGATAAATTTTAGATATCATGCTCATGGCAACATTTGATATTCACTGAATGTTGTGATGTTGCATTTCTATTGGTTATAAACTTGTATCTTAATGAAAAATCTGTATCATAATGAATTTCATTAAAGTGCAGGTAGTAAATATTTAATAAATCAATTAAGCATGGGAGTAGAAAAAATTATTTAGTTTACAAAATCCTAAGAAAAGAGCTAACAAAATTTTTAAATGTAATTAATTCACTCTTTTTATTATTTCAAATATCGACATATTAAAAAATACAACAAACAACAGAGACATATTTAAATCACAATATTATTTATTTTTATTATAGTCCACTGTTTTTCGTGTAGTCACTAAATACAGAAAAAGAAGTTACGCCATGAATTCATGAAATTAAAAATTTTAAAAAAGAAGGTAAAACATATAGTTACACCTGGTATAGCATTATATCATAATACCACAAATTTTCGAGCTAATTTTAGATTTGAACAAAATGCTTGGAATAATGAATAAAGGTTCAGGAGCAAAAATTTTAAAAAAATCTACCGAAAAGTTATTAGAAGTGCATTTTTTCACCTAAAAATAAAAACTAAACGTGTTATTTTCAAAATGTGTTGAGATATAAGGGTCACGAAACTGATCTAAAATGACTGCGCATTGAACAAAAAGTAAATTTTTTGATTATCTAAGAAGATTATCTTGTCTAAGTTTTTGCGATAGTTCCGAACAGAATATATCGATTCTGAATAAGTCCATTGCCCATTGGGAACCAGATCTCATTCTTCACATTTGCAACCAAATCTGAACAGAGGAAGTAGGTGGTCAAAAATTACCGAACTAATAGATAATGTAGATGTCTCACTAACAGAATCGTAAAGAATTATACAAATATTATAGGTCTCAATTAAAATAAAAAAAAATCTAATAATGTAGTTTTAAGAAAAAAATACTTTGTGATAATGCAGATCATTTTAGCAAAACATTTTATTTGGTCGATTTCCCTCAGTGTGAAATAGTTGTAAATGCAGCATTTTTCAGCATTATTTTCTCGCTGAGTAATTGTAGCTATTTATTAAATTTCAATTTTAATAATAATTGTGGACTTTATACTATCTCTAATATAAATTATGATGCTTTTGGAACAAAGTTGTTCCAACTGAAACAGATTTAATGAATGCCCATTAATTTTAACGTAGATATACGGAATAGAGCCCTCTCTACCTTGAGCAGTTGCGAGGATATTGCGAAAAAAGTAGGTTATTCAAGGCGCTGAATATCATGAAGTATTTAATCAGAAAACGTCTCATATTTGCTATTCGACATATGCATATTTGTGTAGTAGACGTTCCAGTTCCAAGTTTTGTGCACCTATTTCGGAAACATCAAAATCAAAATTTAGTTTAGTTTAACTACTAGAAAGCTACTTGAGATGCTAACTCTATCATCTGCATATCTAGACAAAGACCGGCGCACACTTACCCTAGCCGAGGCGGGTGCGCTGTCCCTGTCCAGGTCCATACAATTCAGTAGTGACCGCGTTTCAGGCATGGTAGGATGAAAATTCAGTTTTGGGCACGTGTCATAAAAATTTGCTGTTATATTATATTTTATATTTGTGAATAAATTGAATTTAAAATGTGTTAAATAAGATGTTTTTTTATTTAATATTGAAAAATAATAATAATAGTCATCATCCAAATAATTTAAAAACTAAATCACACAAGGACAGCAAAATATACTTCCTAAATATTTTAATTTATTTTAAAATATTAGTGCTCAATTTTCCTTTACGTGTATTAATGGTGCATACAATTGGTGATATTTCTTTAAAACACACAAATTAGAGAAAATTTATAGTGTTTAATTATAGTACTTAGGTTTATTCAACCCAACTGTGATTCCAGTTGTGTGTATATTAGAAAGTATAATCTACCTGTGATAAGATTTTCTACAATAGAATATTTAGCAAGGGTTTGATAAATATTTCCATATTTTATTTATTTTTATATAGGTGTAGATGACGATGCTTTACGGATCTGCCACCTACATTTTGGCCATTTCACTGATGGTTATAACTGGTCAAGTATTCTCAAATGGTAAGTTTGTTCATATATATAAATCATATAGGTATAAAAATAAAGCTCACAGCACTCACAACTTAATCGAATTATCAATTGTCAACATTTATTGTAAATTTTACAAAATCGTCAGAAACAATTCTAAAGATTTATGAAAAAAAATAGAAAATTTTAAATTTTCTGTTAAAAAAAATACTATAACTAAAATAAAAAATTTATAAAATAGCAATTGTTGCCTCTGTTTTTTTTTATCGTAGATGCTACTTTTGAGAAATTTAAGAGAACCTTTTTCACGACACTGCAAAATTTTATTAATCCTCATACTGAAAAAATGATCTACAAGTTTTTTCGAGCAACAGTCAGAAACGGTTGAAAATTATACGGACTATGCGCAGTAGTTTTTTTTTACGTACAACGCATAGGCAGTTTGTTATAATTTCAAACTAGTTTTGACTGTTGCTCGAGGAGCAATTATTGAAAAAGATGAAGAAATTTTCAGTAATATTAACCAGCTTACTCAAACAATTTCATATTTAACAAAAATATATAGAAGGCAAATAATCAAAATGATTTATTGTGTTCTAACATAGTGTATCCCACTGTGTTCTAACGTAGTTATCCCTGGGTCTCGAATGAATGAATTTGAAATTGAATTTCAACATTTCAGATTTTAAAGCGCCATATTTCGTCTGCAACAGTCAGTAATCGTTGCCTAAGTTATTATCTAGTACTAGCAGGAGCATAGATCTAATTTTTCATTTACCCCACAATGACGATGATCAACGTACAGGTGCATTATTAGATCTGTTCATTACATGCACAAATTGCACTAATACAATTTTGTCACACTGTAACATTTCTTATTTGCGTTGGCGGCATCTCTTTATCTACACTAAATTGGAATATTTGACATAATGGAACATACCTACCTATTGTTTCTATCTGGTCCCAACAGATTAAAGTTGCCAGACATTTACAGACAAATTTTATCCGTTATTATGCACGATTTTACAGGAACTTCAGAAATGCGTTTAGACGTTGGCCAATAAGCCGTGTAGGTAATTCAACAGGATCAATAAGCCAGTAGCCAATTATTCCAGTCCAAACATTATTATTAAATTTATTGGACTTATCCTTGTCCCATAGAGTGCGGATTATCATTAGCTCAACGGAGTCGATTGTAAAAGTTAAACGTACCTTTTCGGATAAAACAAGATTTGTCTATAACTAAATTTAGTTGGATTTTCAGTAAATTTATGGGTTAAAACTTGATTATGTAGAAAATATAAACTAGCTAGCGTGTCCCACACGTAATTTCGTGCACTCGTTGCACATGATAAGGATGAAGTAGTTTTTCTCAAGAAGTATGTGGTATATTATCATGAAATGTTTTAGATATTGCCTGTGGTACTTATATATACCAAGCAACGAATGATAAAAAATATTAAAGTTCGAAATAAATTAATTTAAGTTTTTGTCTGAAAGTTATTGAGGATAATGAATTGAAACAGTATTCACTAATACCAAAGTCCTGGATACTACACTCGACTCGGCGTGCGTATCGCACATCAAGTTGGCATCATCTGAAGATGATTACGTCTAAGCTTAAACTAAGAATGTAGTCTATTTATACTTAATTTATGGTTAGGAATGAATAAAATATGACCCACTAACCAATAAGGCAAACTGTTCGGAATTGGACTTTTTCGCATTTCATACTTTCTTTTAATTTTTAATCCTTCAAATGGATTTGTTTATTATTTATCATGTTCCTAATAAACTTTATGGTACATTTTGTAATTGCGATATGAATGAAGAGGTTTGCGAGGAATTTTTCAGAATCGTTGATTTACATTTTTCGGCTGACGCAGTGTATAAAAGGTTCATATAAACATATGCCCTCAACGGTCTGTTTTTAAAAATAAAGGCTGTTCAATTAAAAAAAGTTAGGTTCTTTTCAAAAGTCTCGAAAATCCTTCAAGTTATTCTTCTGAAATTTAGTATGATTTTTATAATGTTTTAAAACACACTTTCTGGTTAACTTTAAATCTTTCTTGCTGTCGATAAGAAGAAAAACCTGTATTATTTATTTTATTTCTTAATTTTTTTTGTCAATACTGTTTAAATTAATGGACAAGAATAATTACTCCAATGCATAACTGACAGACATACATTTTCTTTACGGTCGTGCGAATGTAAAATCGTTAAAAACCTAGAGAAGTTCGAACGCCGTAGATAGAGGAAGCAATTCTTCATCAATTTGAAGAAGATTCGAAAACAATTACTTCTACCCTCAATGTAATCCACCAAATTGTGGAGAGCACTAAAGGAATAACAGTTGTACTACCACATTCAGGGGTCCAAACACATTTACGTCATTTTCCACAAAGATGTGTTCTGTCAATGGCTTAATCAAAAGGTAGGAGAAAATCCTCAATTCTTTATCACAAATTTTCTTAACTGATGAAGCTAACTTCTCTAGAGAAGGCATAATGAACTTTCGTAACAACCACTTATAGTTCGAAGAATGCCCACACGCAATAACTGAAATCCGCCATCAAAATCTATTTTCCATTAATGTATGGGGCGGAATTATAGACGATTATTTTATTGGATATTATAGCTTAATGGTGAAATGTGTCACCATTTCATTGAAGATAATCTAACTTTACTGCTGGAAAGTGTGACAGAGCAATTTAAAAACCAAATGTACGACAGGGTGCCGACATAATTTAGTCTGACTGCTGAATATTTGGATGCTGTGTAGTGTGTATTTTAATCTATGTATGGATAGAACAGGACCACAACCTTGACCCCCACGGTCTCCAAAAATGAATCTCGTATACATTTTGTTGGGACCTTAGACATTAATTTGCAACATTTATTTATTATTATTATTATTGTAATCTAACATTACTGATCGCATGCCTGTTTCAACCGTTAAACTGCTAGTCCCCTAGTAAACTTCTTATTATTTATCCAAGGACCGCAATAGTAGAGTCCTTTATAATGAAATTTCGGTTTACCCGCCCAAAATTCATTTAAAGTTACAGACATATTTTTTTCCTACCACAACCGGATTACGTTTTGAATTATTAATTTATTAATAAGCATTTATTACTCTCAATAAGAAAAATACTTTAGTAATCGTGCAATTATGGATGCTGTGATGTTTCTCGGTAATGATGATGAAAATATGATAATAAGATTTCCAAAACCAAACATTTTTAATTTAGATTTTATTTTATCTGCTTTATTAAGGGCACTAATGTCGGCCATATTTGATTCGCTAAGAATAATTCAAACAAAAAAAGAGCTGAACATACTTGCACAAACATATTATAAAATACCAACGTATAGTTCAAAAATCGTAGCCAATTTGTAAATTGTATACCCTTTGTATAAAGCGTACTATGTGGGCGAGGGTCGGTAAATCCGCAAAATGGTAAATTCAATAAAACGCCTAAGGCTGTTTTCTTATTATTTTTACCTCATAACTTCACAACACTTTAAGCGATCGAAATGAAAGTCTCCTTTTCGAAAGATCATAAAATATCCTGAAATAAATGTACATTAAAACAGTGGAGTGGAGTGTTGAGATCAGTTAAGCCGTTGTTGTATTATGAAAGTTTGACCTCTACCAGAACAAAACAATGATGCTTTTGATTCGACAAATGTTTCGGCGTTCTTTGGCTATTGAATGAATTTAATGCTTATACATTTACATAATGTAAATTTTATGCAGTGCCGGATGGTCGGGGTGGCAACCGGCTCCCGGATCTCCTCACAAAAATTACGTAGGCATTTGAACTGCCCTTAAAGTCATTTGATAGTTAGCTGGGAAAAATTACTACTTGATCGAGCGATAACAACACTTAAATCTCACCCCAAGGTCTCAGGGATTTTTCGGAAACGGAAACTAATGCCAGCACACTTAAATACTGGGTGTGTGTCTGTTGTCTACAAATGTGTAGCCCCTCGAACAAGGTTACTTTGATGATACGATGGGTTGTATTGCCTGTGGTTTTAAAGAATTCTAGCAGATGTCACAATATAGTCAAAATTGTAGAATGTCTTCTACCATTAAATATTAAATAGTTACCTAACCAGCAGAGCTGTCACACTCCCCTGAAATTTATTCTTTTAGAAGATCTAAATACTTTTTGATCTTAAATTATTATATCTAGTTGTAAGATACTTTTGTCTCCAACGATCTTTGATTTAAAGGTTAAATACTTTGCACCTGATCTAATATCTTTGATTTGAAAATTGATTTAAGATCGTTTTAAAAGGATTTAAGATCTCTTGTTCTATTTTATTTTATATCCATAAAACAAAACTGTGACCTCATTAAAATATCGGTTTTTCACATATGAGGATTATTGTATCAAACAAATTTCATTCTTCTAGTATAGAATTGGATCCTCCATAAACAAAATTCACTTAAAAATCTACATAGGAGCAACTGTACTAAGCGAAGTGGAGAAAACTCTTCAAGGGTTAGTTTTTTTCGATAACTGCTTATTTAGAAATCATCCATTCTCGCATATCGGTTGCAATATTTCTCATATTCTTTTGATTATGTTGGACAGCAGTTTGCTCTATAATTTAATTAACATAAAAAAAATCTGTGGCAGATGGAGACTTTTAATAAATTAACTAAAATTAGCAGAGCAACTCTTACCCACTGTACAAGAAAAAAATTGGCCCCGGCTAGGTATAACTATCTTGACAGTAGTTTTTCATTATCTTATTTAATCAAATAATTTTCAATAAGCATATTAATTTCACTTACACTTGTGCCTGTTTAATGGATTTTCCTGGTTTCCTGGGGAACAGTTAATCTGGCAAGAAATTTACAATATACCTTTTCGGTGCAATTGCCTATTCTGAACAATTTTTATTTGAAATATTTTTTTGATTCGTCCCAGAATTATTGTTGAACCTTCATGAGAAATGGTTCTCTGGTATATGGATTTAACTAATATTCAATACAGTTCTACCTTGGATCTCCTAAATCTTATATGTAAAGCATCATATTTCTACGTTGAGCTTTGTTCGAGAAAAACACTCACATAACCACAGACACATAGCCGGCATGCAGATTGAGATACATTTATTATTTTGAACCTGAAAACATCCATTTTCATCATAATCTGGAATTTTTTTACAACCTCAATATATATATATATATATCATCTATAAATAGATGAGACGTAATGTGTAAACAGGATTTTCCACTCATTGCAAAAGGAAAATCTGATTTGCACTATACAGAGTGATTCAAAAGTAAACCTTTTCCTTTCAGAGGCGGATTCCTTTCATCAAAATAAGATTAAGAGTTCATATTAACATTGATCCGAAAATTTCTCGTTACAAAAATAAATCTCTTGAAACTGGAAAGCATTGCTAATTAACGTAGCTGGTTTACTGCCTATCGACTCCCGAGTTCAAATCCCGGTTTCGACTTTGACAAAATCGAAAGGTTTGGTTGCCTGTATCTACGTTTTTTTTAACTGTGTAACCCCTGTTCGTGCAGCTTCGGCTTTGGTTTGCGGGTTGTCTAATTTATGTGGTGTGTTTTTTTTTAAGGTTAATATTTTTTGAGAAGTTTATATTGTCAGTGCTGCCTTTGGCGGGTAAGCTAAAGGTGGCAATCTTATCTTGACAATGGCTTTTTAACACTTGAATTCTTCGCATTTAATTTATTTTGTTTTTACTACAAAGAAGGTCGTCTTGTCGATCCCATCAACCGTTTACGAAATAAGTGATGGTTGATTTATGTTTGTCATCAATAGTTTAATTTTTTCTTCAACTCTGGTAATTGCTTTACAAATTTGCCTTAATAACCAGTTAGGTAACAAAACATAAAAAAAATCTTCTTGCAAAAGTATCTAAATTATAATGTGTTCAAAATGCGGCCGCCATTAGCCTAACGACAAGTTTGTATTCTATGAATTAACGGACTTTGAATAATTCCTGGGGTATTCCTGATTGCCTGAAATCCCACTTCCATTATTCACTGTGTAGGAACCTCAACGTTATTTATTGGGTATGATTAACTAAGTCAGGTGATCATGCTGACCATCATAGGCCCCCACGATCATCGGTTTTCGTAAGTGTTATTTAAATACTGTCTAGCAACACAGTTAAAGTGTGGGAGTGCACCGTCATGCATTAACCACATTTCCTTTCCCATATGATGTGGAATATCATTTCTTTGCACATGAATTTTCATCTGCACATACGTACTCATCGTGGAAATTAAAAATTCCTTTTCTTGAAAATACCGCTTCATCTGTAAATAATACAAGACCTTGAAAATATATGTATCAGCTCGTTTTCTTTAAAACCAATGATAAAACTGTTGGTGAGATGGAAAGTCACTCCATCAGTGCCAGAACTCGCTGATAAGGGTATAGTTGTTGCTCATGTAAAACACTCTAGACCGTTGATTGAGACACATTTTCTTGAGCAGCAATGGCTTGGGTGCTCAGTTGGATCTTGCTCTGCACTTGCCTTGCGAATTTTCTTATGACGTAATTACTGATACAGATATTTTTTTACTTTTTACACTTCCTGGTACATACATTTTGCTGCAACACAATTTCTAAAAGCTCTGGCAAACATAATATAAATATCAGCTTGGTCTTGAAAAGTGTAAATCATTCTTGATGTTTTACTTTATTTAACGTACTCAGTAAAAAATGACAATTGGTAATTTTACCAATACTTAAAAAGAAGAAAAAAGACGCCGAAATATATTTCATGTTTCTTTTCGGTATCTTAAATACCGTTAATTAAAGAAATACACTACTTGATTTTTAATAACTGCGTTTTTTGCAAAAAAAAACGAAAGAAAAGATAAAAGATAACTCTTAAATTTCTATCTGTGTTTATATCAGTGACCAAAACAATTTTGTTTTCGTTCTCCTTTGAAGAACAAATCGAAATTGGAACATAATATTTCGTTCCTTAAGAACAAAACGAAATGTGTTATAATGTTTTTCCAGATAACGAATTTGAAACGAAATACCTGAAAACGTTTTCCCCCTAGAACAAAATCGAGAACGAAATATATAAAAATGTTTCTTTCAGCAACGAAATTGATAACGAAATAGGTAATACCGTTACTCTTGAGTACGAAATTCAGAACTAAATATACAGTAACGTTACTGCCGAGAACGAAAGTGGGAATGAAATTTAACAATGCATAATAAGTTATTTCGTAAATCCATAGTTTCTCAACTATAAGCTGTTGGTGGGGTGTGCAATAATCCATTTTATGTTTTATGTTTATATCACAGATTAACAACACAACTGTATATCTATAAAGTCTACATTATATATATATATATATATATATATATATATATATATATATATATATATATATATATATATATATATATATATATATATATATATATATATATATATATATATATATATATATATATATATATATATATATATATATATATATATATATATATATATATATATATATATATATATATATATATATATATATATATATATATATATATATATATATATATATATATATATATATAAATTAAAATTATCCTTTAAACTATCTTAATTTAATAATAATTAATACTATAAATTTTTAATTTCAAATTGCATGTCAATGTTAATAAAAAAAGAATGATGATAGAATTCTTTAAATTTCTGCACAATATAAAATAGTATACAGTATACAGTAGATATAGTAATGAATAATACGAATAATACAATTGAAGAATTATGAATATTTTTCGTATAAAATGAATATGATAAAATTAAAAACTACAAATATTTTATTGCTATTAGCTATTTTTGTAGAACACATAATGTATAAATTAAAAAAAAGGTATAAATTAATACTTAATAAATATATTTCCAAAAGCAAATGTTTCTATCGTATCCGATGTATCGATCAATAAATAAATGTTACATTCATTAAAACAAAAATAAAAATGTCTGAACGAAATGAAAACCTTTCCCACGTTCAGATATTTTGGAAAATTTTCATAAGAGATGACTCGCAATGCAGCAGAAACGTTAGAACAGAGGACAGGGTATTATTATCTTGTAAAAGGTCCTATTTAACCAATATAAAGTTAAATTAATTAAGTTCAATTAAAACTGGGGATTTTAGAAAGACCTAGAAAAGTAAGCTCAGAATAAAGGAAAAGAAAACGAAACAACCACTGGGATCAAAATTACCATGTGCTATTTTGTTCCGAATTTCATTCTCGCCAATTTCGTTCTCAATTTCGTTCATGAAAGAAACGTTATCATGTATTTCGTTCTCGGTTTTGTTCCCGAAAGAAACGTTTTTATATATTTCGTTCCTGAGAGAAACGTTTTCATGTCTTGCGTTGTCAAATTTGTTCTCATTAGTAACGTTATTATGTATTTCGTTTTTCATTTTGTTTCTGCTTGAATTTCGTTTTTGGGAACAAAATTAGAAAAAAACGCGTTTTTGTTCTGAAAACGTTTTTGATCCCTGCTTTAACTTTATTTTATTACAAAATAAATCTTATCATTCGTCCCAAGTTCCCATTTAAGCGCATTTTTGAACCGGAGTTCATAAGATTTATTTTCGTTTTGAACCGAAGAATAGGTCTAAGGATTTCTGTAAAACCAGAGATATTAAACATGTACGTCTACGGTAGTACTTAGGGTAGCATTAATTTTCTACATTTGAAACACCCACAAATCAAATATCAATTATCTCCTACACGATTGATCGGAGGATTTGCAATATGTACCTTTTTTGTAGCAAACAAAAGGAGTTAAGAAAAACACTTTTAAACTGCGAAAAATTGAAGATTTAAAAAATTTACTGACAAAGTCAGGGTTGCCACCTTTCGATTTATCATCCCCGAGGATAGCACCGACAATCTAAATTACCTCAAAATATTAGTCTTAATTAGCAATGGCCATACCCAAAATTTCAAGTTTTTTTCATGTAACCGTTATTATGCATTTGCCGATAAAGCATTTTCTTGATTTCCACTTTCAAAAGCTGTAATGTATCTCTGTAAAAAAAATTTTTGGACTCATGTTAATACGAACTTTTCGTCTTATTTTCAGTGGTAGCTCAGGTGGTAAATAAGCATGCAATTGCCTAAACCGGAAAAATACCAAGGGCGCTTGGAATAAGGAAGACACGATAAAAGTTGTTCACTCTTATTTATTTGATAACAATTAATACAAGCGTACGATAATTTCACGCTATTATTTCTTAATCCCTGTCATACACACCGGCATCTAGAGGGCGTCTCGTGCATTGGTCGAATAATTAGTTATTTTATTACTTAGTCAGTACCCAGTCTCTATTCGAGTGGATACGTACTACTACATAGTTTTAGTGTTCTAGCTGAAATTGTATAATTTTACGTATTAAGATAGTGGACTCCAAAAAAAAGTTATCAGGAAGCCAACACAGAAAAAGAACATAAGGGTTTAGCGAGATCTCTTTCTATAAAAATCCGTCTCAAATGGGCGGTTTTATATAGATTCGCCAAGGGCGGCAACAAGTCTAGAACCGCCACTGCTTATTTTGATGAGGAATACGCCCTTGAAATATGCGGTTTACTCTTGAATCACCCTGTATACAAGTGTTTGAATGTAGCTCATCGACATTTATTTGGTGAATGGAAACGGGGAATCCTTGCATGTTTTATTTGTGTTAAAGGGTACGATAATAAATTATGTATCATTGTGAGCATAATTAATGTATGTATGACGCCAGACCCATGTTAATATGAACATTTCGTCTAATTTGGATGGGAGGATCCACCCTGAATTGATGCGGTTTACTTTTAAGTCACCTTGTATATTCAAAAGTAGTAAGACACCTCAACCCTACGCTTTTCAAACCATCCAAACTCGGTAACGGTTCAACCGATATTAATTTAAAAGTTTTTATGTAATTTTCAATGATCTGTAACTTTTGTTTTAAACTTTTTTTTCATTTAATTCTTATTTGAAAAGTTAGTTATAAACTCTTGGAATCAATTTAAAATTAATTTGACAATTACTTCAAATAGGTACTTTATAAATTATTTCTCTCTCCGAAATTGTTTACTCACAAGATATCAGTCATTGGCTTAGAGAGAGTATAAAATGATATTAGATTAATAATTTCGACCGCTATGAGGCAAACACCATAAAAAGAATAACTGCTTATTATAGTTTATTATATACTGAAATCTATGTGGAAGTCTTCCAGTGGTGGAACTAGCTCAAATTTACAGATGAACCGCTTGGTGGGCCACAGGTATTTCTGTTGGACCAATAAACATAAGTGATAATGAATATGAATTAAATATTTACGCTGGACGACCTGCCGCTTCCTCAGTGCGCCTGCCGCTTTGCAATTTTTTCCATACTTGGGTCAGGTGAGGCCTGGAAATCAAACAAAAAAGTTGAACCCCCTTCTATCAGCCACAAGGGGTGGCAAAAAACTTTTTGCCTAGCAGGTGGGCACCAGGGTGGACCATAGATTTTTTGGGTAAGCCCTGGTTCACCCTTAGTATCGCCACTGATGTCTTCTGACAACCGATTCAACTGAACGTTGTGTCTAAAATTGGCTCTAACCTAAAAATTGGGTAAATCATAAATTTGTTTATGACACTCGTCCTGTGTTTGGAATTTCTTTTTAACTTTTAATTATAAATTAATTTTCTTAATTGAAAATGTCTAATCATAAAAATGTTCATAACTCTATATAAATTTCCCAAAGAAATGTTTAATGATTAATAGATATCTTACAATTTCATAGGTAATAATTAAGAAAAAGATTTTAAGATAATTTATTTAGGATATCTGTTCGTTGCTCGCTATTCAGTTGTTTGTTCACATAATTTGTTTGCCAGAATAAGTTGCAATAATATGCGGCTAAATTTAAATATATTACTTTTTTTATTTTTTGTTGTCATCGCGCAAGTACTGGGCAATTGGTAACTTAATTCCCAAATCCACCAATCTCATCATTTCCCTCCAAAACTTTACCTCCCGAATCCGGACAGAACAGATAAATTTAACAGTCTTTTACCAGAACTCGGGTTAACCACGTCATGCGTGCTACCTGACAACGTGCCGATAAAACCATTAGTTTGCACAAAACATAATAAATATTACGGATGATTAGTGCCAGGCACCTCTTTCTCCATTCCATCGCAGGAACATATTCAAAACTTACCGAAGTAGCCGTAGCAATAATTCATGTTAAACGAGCCAGCCCTCCACTTCATGGTAAGTTAATTTTGCCCAATACGTTAATGTTCGTCAAAAACAATATCTTATAAACTTATAAATCAAAACTTATTACGATTGGATATTTTTTCAGTTAAGGATGTGTCTACAATTAAAAGGTCTTTTAAATATTGTATTGAACGTTGTGTTTCTGAGAAAAATACGTCGCCACAGCAACTCCTTACCTAAACACTCTAATTTTACATCTTTAACGTCATTTATAGAACACACGGCTATAAAATAAAAAAATATATATGTGTATTCAAATACAATTTACACCCTGTATATTAATGCTGAAATAGATACGTAACTTTCCACTGATTATAAATGTGTGTCACATACATATTTTTCACTTCCTCTTAAACAGTACACACCCTGTACATTAAACACAGATTCTTTTTTGAATTCAGTAAAATGCAAGCAAGATATTAAAGTTTAAATAAAAAATAACACAAACATGTCATCTATTAAATCAAATGAAAACCTTTTATTTTAAAAATTAAAATGTTTTCTTCTTGTTTTCTTAACCGCCTCTCAAGTCACCGAAGTAACTCCCAGAAAATCCTAGGATTTTGTGTTGAGTAAAGAGAGATGAGGTCCTACAGTCTATTGCGGAGTCCGAACCACATTTAGGGCATCATCAGTTCTCTCCCATGTTAATCCGAAACAAATTACAAATAAAATTATTTGCTCCGGGATGGATTCGAACCATCGATATTCGGTACCGAGTAAATAGCTATAAGAGCTATATCCATTCGGCTACCATGCCACCTATTACATTTATATTTTATGTGTACACCAAATCACATCTGACTGTTTAGAGTCGACTCTGACCAAATGTTCGAAAACATTACCACTTTGCTACAAACAGAGGTGAAGGCGTTTAATCAAATTCGCACAGCTCTGCTTACAATAATGAGGTTTGTTGTTAATTAAATCTTATTTTTAGCTGAATTTTTAATTACAATAATATATATCGTCAATATTTTCTGTTGCATTTTCATAAACCTAGTTTTTTAAATGGCCTTATTAAAAATAATCTAACGGGATTAAGTTTGGGCTCCTCGGTGGCCGTCTAAGTAATCAAATCCTCCTATCCGCACTGAATAACGTTCGCGTAAAAATTGTTTTACTCTGTTTGAGTTGTGAAGCGGCGCACCATCCTACTATTAAATAAAACATATAGAATTACTTTAAGTCTTGATATGAGTTATTTGTTTTCATAAATCATTTGTTGTAAAGATACAGGATTATTCAGTAGGATATGAGTAATTAAAACAGTTTACCATTATCTTACTGTTGCTTAAAATGAAGTGAAATTTATACACAATAATTAGTAGGCTGTAACATTTATTAATTTTTAAAAATAACATTTTGTAAATGTCCCCCTCAGGCCTTGATGCATTCTTGTAGGCTGGTCTGAAGATTACACACAACTCATTGTAACATTTCCCTGTTTATTGCTCTTACTTCTGTGGTAAAGTTTTCTTTGAGTTGTGGGATGGAGCAGGGCTTATTCTCATAGACCCTAGACTTTAAATATCCCCACAAAAAATAATCCGGCACTGTTAAATTTGGACTTCTAGGCGGTCAGTTTATGTCACCGAATCTGGAAATTGAACATCGGGGAAATATATCTATTAGAATATCCATAGTTTGTCCGGCTGTATGACATGTTGCTTCATTCTATTGAAACCAGCATTATGCAGTAACGTGCAGATGTAACAGTAACAGTATGGTTTTATTCTTCAAAAAAGTAGGAACCAATTATCCCAACAGCAGACATACCATACCACACTGTTAGCTTCGCAGAATGCAGGCGGTTTTCGTGAATTTCTTGAGAATTTTGGTTACTCCAGTATCTAGCATTCTGAGTATTAACGTCACCCGACAGATAAAAGTGCGCCACATATGACATAATCAGTCGGATATTAATGCAGAATATCAGTAAAAGCTTGAGAAAAGGCTACACGTGCTGGTTTATCACTATCTTTTAGATGCTGCACCACCTACAGTTTGTAGGAATATAAATTCAAGTCGTGCCTTAAAATGCGATGAAGATGGATTGCCGATAAAGCTAACGCAATGGAATGCCGCTTCACAGATCTCTTAGGGCTACGCTGAAATTCAGTTCTCACCCTTTCTATGTTTTCTTCTGTTCGAACCTATCACCTTTTACCAACCCAATTGTTCCTTAGGTTACCGTCAGTACGAAATTTGTTCATCCAACGTCGGATAGTATTACTAGCAGGAACCCTTCCATGCCTTCCAACGTTAAAATGACGCCTTAAACGTCTTTGTACTTCCACTATTGTCTGACTTTGAATATAAGATTCTACTGCAAAAGCTTTCTGTTCAATCTGCAGTTGTCCATTTTATGTCAAATGGCAAGTATTATATAACAATAATTAATAAACACTTATTGTTTGTTTGCATGTTGGTTGTCATGGATACAAAACAAAATCGTTCATATCCTACTGTATAAATGGCACAGTCTACTAATTATTGTGTATAATTTTCATTTCATTTTATGTAACAGTAAGACAATGGTAGAGTGTTTTAATTAATTTATTTATTTATTTATTTATTTATGTATTCATTTATTTATTTATTTATTTATTTATTTATTTATTTATTTATTTATTTATTTATTTATTTATTTATTTATTTATTTATTTATTTATTTATTTATGTATTTATGTATTTCTTTATTTATTTATTTACTTATTACTCACTTACTTACTCACTTACTCACTCACTTACTCACTTACTCGCTTACTCGTTCACTTACTCAGTTACTCAGTTACTCATTTACTCACTCACTTATTCACGTACTCACTTACTTCCTCACTTATTTATTTATTTATTTATTTATTTAGTTACTTATATAGATATTTATTTATTTATATAGTTATTTATTTATTTATATATTTATTTATTTACTTATTTATTTATTTATTTATTTATATATTTATTTATTTGTTTATTTGTTTGTTTGTTTGTTTGTTTGTTTGTTTGTTTGTTTGTTTGTTTGTTTGTTTGTTTGTTTGTTTGTTTGTTTGTTTGTTTGTTTGTTTGTTTATATATTTATTTATTTATTTATTTATTTATTTATTTATTTATTACTGATACAACCATTCAACAGATTGAATCCAATTGCAGAATAGGCACACATGATAATTCTTGAGATACAGAGAAATTTAACAATCAAGAATATAGTATCCTACGACTATGATAGTAGATAGTTAGAAATAATAAAAATTTCATACATTAAGAGCTTTGAGTTTTTCTATTGAGGCTACATTGCACTGAAAATATTTTGTGCAAAAAGATTACTTGTGTTGTTTCATGTCTATCCTGTAGACAATAGAAAGTCTGTAAACTATGACAGAGTGCGAAAAACCAATTGGAGGAGAGATCCCATCTTTGTTATAACAATTTTTCAGACAGTTTCTTTGGATCTTCTCAAAATTTTGAATATGGATATCATAGGAGTACCATATAATGGACACATATTCAATTCGCGATATCACAAATGTAGAAAAAAACCTCAAATTCGTTATAGTATTAATATGTGGTGTGGGATTATTGGAAACCAGATTATTGGTCCCAAATTTATTGAAGAGAATTTAAATGAAGTAGCCTACGTCAATTTGTTAACAGAAGTTATGGAAGAATTGCCCCTAGCAACCTTACTTAATATTAAATGGTTTATGCAAGATGGTTGTGCAGCTAACAATTCTGCATTTACCCGAGATTTCTTAAACACAAATTTTTCCGATAAATGGATTGGAACGTATGGTCCTGTAAGGTGGCCTCCCAGGTCGCCTTATCTCAATCTTCTAGACTACTTTTTATTGGGATTTCTGAAGAATAAAGTTTACCACAATGAAGTAAATAGTGTTGAGGAATTGCGACAAAGAATTACTTCGGCTTTTAGAGACAACACCTGAATTTGCATCGAGTGCAATAGGACAGTTGCGACTAAGAACCCAAAAATGTATTGAAAATAATGGCGAACACTTTGAGCAACATTTATAAATATTACTGAAGGTTTTTATTTAGTGTCAAGCTCGGTCTTAAGTTGAGTTTTAGTTTAGTAATTTTTTATGATAAAATCAACTGTTTATTAATGTTCATTGATTCGTTCTTAATTTTCTTTGGTTTTCTATGGTTCTATGGTTAATAAAATTGCTTATTATCAAACATTGAATTTGATTTCAGATTTTTTTTCTAGAAACGTGGAAATCATCAAGCGTCCGATTTCCAAGGCAAGTTAATTTTAAGTAATAGTTTCTTGATTATTTAACGAAAAATGTTTCTTCTTGGGTTTTCTGTGCCTTTTTGCATAATAATGTCGATGTGTTATACATGGCTGTAAAGAAGTATTAATACTGTAGTCATGGCGATTGAAATATTTTGTTTTCTCATTCATTGCCTACCACATTTGAAAATGTAGGGCAGTTCAATTTTAAGCAGTGATAACCAGCAAAAAATGGTTTTTACTGTTTTCGGTGCTGGTTTATGTGATAATGTCGATATGTTATACATAGCTGTGAAGGGAATTTTTAGCCCTATTCAATGGTACGATATAAAAATAAATATGGCACCCATAAGAAAAACAAAAGTTGCATAGTATACCTATCTCTGAAACTAAAGAAGATAGAATATTTCAGATAATCCCAACTTCTTTGTCTTGGTTGATTACCTGTTTATGCAAAATTTCAAATTGCTTGTCCAAATATTAACTGAGAAAATAAATAAAAACAAAATCAGTGATTTTCAGTTTTTTCAAAATATTTCAGGATCGACTGAAACTTTTTCAGTTTGCAAAACGTCATATTAAAGCGGTCTAAATTACGCAACTTTTATCTAATTTGATCAAATTTCTATCTCTTACCGTTTAGGAAATAGCAATACTGTCCCTATGAAATCGGCGGAACCCGGTATAGATAACAAATAAGTATAACATTTTTACTCCAACGATATTGACAAAAAATAAGTTTTTAAAAACACTTTTTAAATCTAATTGACTAACAGAAAATGATAAATCAACAGCTATAAGTATCCCCCCCCCCATCTTTAGAGTTGTCGGTTCTAAGAAAATCTCTATCTGATCTGAATACTGAAAATCTAGAGTTGAATAATTCCGAGTTATATACATTATTTTCAAGCCAGGTCTCAGTAAAGGCTAGAATATCGTATTTGCCAATAGCAGACACATTAAAAAGAGTATGTACTTTAATGTTTAGTCCTCTTTTACATTCTGATAATAGACTGATAAATTTTGGATCGATGCTCGTGTACTAAATTACTCATATCCTATTGAATAACCCTCATATCCTACTGAATGACCCTGTATATTGTATATTTGTGTTATTTTTAATTTTAACCCTAATACCTTGTTAAGTATGAAAAATTATGATAATGTATTATATATTGCTGAATTCACAAAGAAACTTTCTTTAAATTGAACTTAATATACAGGTTGTATTAAAATTAATAAGTTGAACTAATTTCCGGTTAATCTGGAAGGGAAACGTATGTGACACACATTTATAACACAGGTCCACAAAAAAATTTTTTTGGCTTGGTGCAGAAAAACTAAGCACTGATTTGAGATATTGCTGATTCGAAAAGTATATCGCGGTTTTTTTCGTAGGTGCTCTAGTTTTTGAGATACTATATAACAAATATTGGTCTAATAAAATGCAAAATTAATGAAATAATGATGTATTCAAAGACCAAAATAGTATTTTCTTTCCTAAAATTAGGGTCTAAATAGCCCTACTGGGTATTCCCCATGACCATAAGACTCAACCCCCAATCACGCAATGCCCCCCCCACTAAATAATTCTTGCTGGCCGATAGTCGCCGGTGTCTATGCCCACATTCTACAGTTCAATTTGGTACTGAGTTTTCGTGGGGAAATACGTTGTATAAAAACTATAGCTTCCACAAGCAGACGTAGCTGTGTGAATCATCCAGACGTTTTTTGTTACATATGTGATGAGTACACTTTGAAAGAAAGCAGAAAACTCGTTTCTGAATTTTCGAAAAGGGCATATTTTGGCGTCCAGTTAGGGGACTAGGATAAATGTAGGACTCCTCATTTCGTATGTAAAACATGCGTTGAATATTTGAAACAGTGGACGAATGGAAAGAGAAAGTGCCTAATGTTTGGAATACCAATGGTTTAGCAAGAACCTTGGACAGCAAGGTGGTTATATGAAATATCACTGTTTTTTATGTCCTTGGGACAGCAGAGCTAAGAATGAGCACTGGATTAAGAGAATATGGACTGCAAGGAAAGTTATGGTTGAAGGAACATACCACGTCATCAACGAGAGAGACAAAATCATCCTTCCACCCTTGCATATCAAATTGGGGCTTATGACGTAAATGGTGAAAGCATTGAATCCAGATGGAACTTGTTTTGGCTACTTGTCACATAAATTTCTTGGGATTAGGACGGAAAAACTGAAGGCCGGAATTTTTGATAGTCTTCAAATTAGACAGCTTATAAAAGATCCACATTTCACAGAATCAATGAACAAGGTTGAGTCTAATGCCTGGTGTTTGTTTGTTCGAGTAGTTGAAATTTTTCTTGGAAAGCATAAGGCAGAGGATTACGTTGAATTAGTGGAAGAGATGCTTTCCAACTTGAACAAGCTCGGTTGTAACATGAGCATTAAGGGTCACTACCTCCACAGCAGCATAGATCGTTTTCCAGAAAACCTAGATGATTTTAGTGAAGAACAGGGGGAAAGATTCAACCAGGATATAAAAACTATGGAAGAAAGATATCTAGGAGGATGAGATATCCACATAATCACCGACTACTGCTGTAGTCCTCAGCGAAATTATTCTGGTAAACCTCATACAAGGAAGTCTTAAAAAATAAAGTTTTGAAGTGATGATTGATCAATATATGTCCATTTTATTAAATAAATACCTCACTACGTATTTTCTGACTTTTGCTAGCAAGCAGTTGTAGTAAATAGTAATAACCTGAAATGTATATAGGTTAAAAGATGAGATAATCGATTCAAAAAATAGGGCAGATATACCGCATCTGAAAAACTAGATCTAATAGAGCAAATCTGACGGTATCTTTGGATTCTGCATCCCAAAATTACCCAGAAACACTTAACAAATCACAGACACCAAAATGTGTGTCGGCCTGTGAATCAATGGAATGTCATTTGTCTATATCCGCATTAATGTACAGGATTACAATTTCGGTCAAAGATTTTTTATTTGAAGTTCAATTGTTTTTTCTTTTTTGAATTCCGATTCCACAGAAAAAAAATACAGTTTTGGAATTTTTTTTCTAGTCGAAAAATCAAGCAATGAATTCGAGCGAATCACTTAAAATGATTACCATGTATATAACGCTTGACTGCAAATTGTTGTATTTAAACTGAATATTTAAATGTATGCTTAGGTTAATATAACAATATATCTTCTGATTATCATTGTCCATAAACGAAATGCATATTAAATTGACTGGCAATCTTAACATAAACAAACACCAATATTGAAAATGTTTTGAAACAGATCGAAAATTCAAACATGAATATTTCTAAATGTGTTACGTATAATGTCAGACGACTAGATTATTTCTGTTGGTTGAATTGACTTTCTCCTAATAAAAATCCATGATTTACATATATTTTCACATTTATATGTACCTATTTTTATATGCATATGTGCCATATTTATACACGCTGTATAGCATTATAATAGTCGGTCTAGTATCACACATGAATAATCCCCTTGTATGAGGAAAACAATTACCTATATTTTTATAAAATTATATATAAATATAAAAATTCGTTAAGTTCGATGCCTTGAATTAGTTTTTCTTAAATTTCTCAAAAACAGTAGATCCTACGATCAAAATTCAGAACGTGAAATTGTTATTTTTTGTTTATTCTTTTTAAGGTGTTGGGAGCACATCTGTATTTGCTTAAACGATTTGTGAGAAAAACGGGTTTTATTTCCAACAAATTTTCAATTTTTCAATTTCCAATCCAAAAGGTACAGTGATTAGGGAAGAAAAGTAATAATATAAATTAATCGATGTATTCAAAACATGTTTCTGACGATGTAAAATGTAAGAATGTAAAAATATTTACATAAAGAAAAAAATTAACTCACAAGCTTATTTTCCAAATGAACCATCGAGGGTGAAATATCACCTCTGTATGAAAAATATGTATTAAATAAACACTAAATTCTAAAGGTAAGACCCTAAAAAATACACGTTTTAGACAAAAAAGAGACAACCTCCTGAAATCATTTTTCAAATACTGTTACGGTGGAGATATTCAACCCTTAATGAATGTTATACTAAAAATAAACAAACGTTCTGACATTGTAGAATATTTTTGGAAAGTGAAAATACATTTCGGACCAAAAAAAATTATTTCAAAGGCACATATTTCAAATAACCGTCTAGGTCGTGATATTCACCCCTATATAAAACAATTAATATAATCAAAACTAGTGATTTCCACATTGTAGAGTAAATTTATACAGTGTAAAAATATTTACATAAAGCATAAAAAACAACATCACGGGCTTTTATTCCAAATAACTCGCGGCTAAGATATTCATTACTTTAATAAAAATGGATTGTGTTAAATACCACAAAATTATTATATAGAACATTTCTGAGGACGGGAAAAGTATTTGTTTTAGACAAAAAAAAAACAATCTCCAGAGTTCATTTTTCAAATAACCGTTACGCTTTATATAATTAAAGTTATACTAAAAATAAGTAACGATATGAAAAATGTAACATTAAATAACACAAAATTCAGACTTTGTAGAGTATTTCTGTGGACAGAAAAAACATTAGTTTTACACAAGAAAACCAACCTCTACAGCTCATTTTTGAAATAACCGTTCCTGTGGAGATATTCGCTCCCTTTTTAACACGCTTTTATTAGCTTCACCTGTATATTTGTTTGTAACCGACTCTTTGGACTCGATTTTGACCCACTTTAAACGAACAGATTTAATTGAAACTTTGTACACTTACGAAGAGCTGGTAACAATACAATAATTTGATAAGTTTATATCATTATCCTGATCAGGATCGCCAGAATTAAATAATTTCCTTTCCTCACGTATCTTCTGCGTGAGAGCAAGAGGCTTAATACTGTAAGTACATTCCGTGATTCTCAGTTCGGTCGTTGGCCGAGCGGGCTAAGGCACAAGTCTTAGTCGACGCAATATGTGCCATATTTTTCGTATATCTAGCAACCCACGCTTTTTTTCACAATAATACTAGTATTTTTCGTTCATTATTGTTTTCAGTTTATATTAATAATTATTTTTCACTTTTTAGTTTGATGTGCTTTAAAAGCGTGTTTTTTAGTTTTTTTAAACTATATTTATTAACGAATACTAAAAACAAGTAAACACTCTGAGGTCCTAAAGTATTCTCATATAGTGGTGGATATCTTGCCCTCGACAGTTATATGAAATATCGTGTGGTTATTTTTTATTCTATATGGAAATATTTTTGCACTAATCAGAATTACCCTCAACGTCAATATATCGTGTTTTAAATATATCAGTTGTTTGGAATTTGAGCGCTTGATATTATTTTTCCCATCCAAAATCCATATTTTCTTGTTTTACTATTTTCAAAAGACACTACAATGTCAAACTATTTACGTATTTTTAGTATAACTTTCGTTATACAAGGTGGGGTAATAGTGCGTCCTACGATATGTCGAGTTCTGTGATAGCTAGAAACTAGACAAAAAAGTCTATAACCGGAAATTATTTTCGAATATACAGGGTGAGCCAAGACGATTCTACAGGGTTAACTAACATTTTTTTAAATGGAATGTCATGTTTATCAGAACATTTTTTGAAACCTCTTTGTGGCCTCCTTCCACTCTGTATTATTATTGACTCTCTCCCACCCACTTGGATGTAATGATTTTTTTTGTTGAAATTATGCCATTTACACGTGTATATTAAAAAAATCACTACAGCCACAATTATCGATTTTAAGAAAACATATGTTAGTGCCAGTTATGAGACATCTGTGTGATGACACTCAGCCATTTTTACTTCCTAAAAGTATACATAAATAAGTTTTAAATTTACAACTATTTGAACTGAATTTCCTAATTTTTTTCAAATGGAACACTCTGTATATTTTTTGGACGATGTGATGTAGAATTTAAAAACGATCATTGTTTGTACGTACATCCCTATGGCTATTTGTAACCATTTACGATTTGTTGAACAATAACTGCAAAATTCAGGAGTTAATATTAATACAGGAATAAAGGGGACCTCAAAGAGGTTTCAAAAAATGTTCTGATATACATGGCATTTCATTAAAGAAAATGTTACTTACCCTGTAGAATCGTCTTGACTCACCCTGTATATTCGAAAACAATTTCCGGTTATAGACTTTTTTGTCTAGTTTACTCATGTTTTTAAATCAAGTTTCTAGATATTATAGAACTCGAGATATCGCAGTTGGACGCACTATTGCCCCACCCTGTATAGATGGTAAATATCTCGCTTGTGGCACTAATTTCAAAAATTAGTTCTGGAAGTTGTTTACTTATCTAAAATATTATTTTTCTGTCTTCAAAAATACTCTACAATGTCAGATTCACGGTATTAGATATATGAATTATTTTACATAGGGGTGGAAATTTCGACCTGTTATTTGGAATTTCAGCTCTTAAAAATTATTTTTCTGGATCAAAATCACTTCCACTTTCCACTTTTCGAAGATACTCTACGTTAAAATTTTGTATTATTTAATATTAACATTCTTCATGTAGTTTTTTATTGTTCAGAATTACTCTACGCAACGTTGTTTTGAATATATCAATAATTTCATATAATTTACTTTCCCTTCCCTAGACACCACACCTTGTAAACTTAGATTAAATTCCAAATGGAAATTATTTCTACAATTCAAATGTTTACAATTATCTAAAATATTTGTCTAACTAAATAAAGTATTATTTGGTACAAATGTAATAATTTAAATCTAACTTCAAAACTACGTCTTTTAGGTATTTGTAATTTATATTAAAAAGATCTATTTACTGATTAAATTTATCAGATCTGTTATATAATTATGAATATACAGGGCGTCTCATCGGCAACTGCATTGATCGATATAGGGAAAAGCATGTAACAGAACATTTTGAAAATTTAGAGAATTATTAATGTCAGGGTGGCCAAACCAACAAAAATATTAATTACAAGCATTTGGTTAAACTGGAAATCAATACCAACTTGCTTATTTTAAATGGAACACCCTGCATATTCCTGCTTTTTTACAAAGAGCATAAAGGTCGAAAACATGTCCTATACCTAATTGTGGGGCAACGGTTTTCAAGAAATTTTATCACTTCGTGTAGGAGATCCTCCTTTGTTTTTTTTTTGGCATGTAGAAAGAACACAAGGTAGTAATGGATTTAGGAGCGGCGCAGGGGGCGCGTGACCCTCCCTAGGCTTTTATTTTATTCACGCTGTAGATACCTATTTGCAATAAGTATACTACATTTTTTTTCTCTATGATGTATGAGGGGGGTGTAATGAATCATACGCATGTTCATTACTATAGTTTCGGAAATTCCCGTTAGTCTTGTGCTGTCGCGCACTTCCTGTCGACATATGATGAATCACGCAGATGTTCATTCCTAGAAGTTTCTGCAATTACCGTTTGGCAGGTGCTGCCACGTACTTCCTCCCGCCATGAAATATTGACGTCACCAAGGCCAAGATTTTGGTATAAATAGAATGGCCGTAGCCGAGGAAAGGGATTCAGTTTTCTGCGGACAACTATCTTCAGCGCCCAAACATACTTCGCTACATATTTTGGGCGTCCGAACAGACACCATTACATAATTGGTCTAAAACAGCACCCAGAAGCGGTTCTAGGGCGGCATTCGGCGGAGAAATTTCTATTCTCGGTTTATTTCCATATACAATATTTTTTAATCTTGCACGTAACTCCTCAACGGTTCCGGTTGCAATTTGTCCGTACTTGGTTAATTCTGCACGTAACTCATCTTTTTTTGAGCTTATAAATCCAACCTACGGTCGCATCTGCGACTTCAAGTCCACACGCGCCTTCTGTATCAGATATACTCATGTTTAGAATAAGATGTATTTATCAATATATAAAAAAAGGTAAGTACAAGTCTTTCTAGTCTATAACAAAATACTTTCTGGGCTCCCTACAACTAAAACCTGTCTGAAATCTGCTCGGGCGCCAAATTATGTAACGGTGTCTGTTCGGACGCCCAAAATATGTAGCGAAGTATGTTTGGGCGTCGTAATAGTGTTTGCTTTCGGATAGCTGGTTTGGAGAATTAATCCAGGATTCCTGTTAGTTGTAAATAAGAAAGCCGAAAGTATTCGTAACGGCGTTTATTTTATTAAAGTAACATTTATCCAAAACATGAAGTTAAATAAACATAAAATCAGATTCTTCAACAATAAAACCAAGTCAAGTACAGTTAACAAATATTATTTACATCGGTGAAATTAATTTACGGGGAGTGTAATTCGGTGAATGCACGGTGACGGTGGGCTTCAGCTCCAAGTACTGAAGTAAAACATCTAGGATTCGATGCGGCGGTAAGTTCAAAAATTATTTAACGGCGGCGGGCCCAGCTCATTACGCTGAAGACTCATGGTAATAAATAATTAGGGGACTGATGACGGCGGTTGGTTTAGCAACTATTTACCAACAGTGGGCCCAGCTCAACACGCTGAAGACTCACGGCGATAAATAATTACTAGACTGGTGACGGCGGTGCAGAGCGGCAAAATGGCTACCAAGACCAGGAGGTCAAGCTCAGCACGCTCAAAACCCCAAGATGCTACCAGACATTCAGCCGGGTGGCGCGAGTTATAAAATAGATCTTTAAATTTAATTTTTTAAAAAGAAATATTTTTATTTAACACGAGTTAAAGTAAAACGCAAGTGTACGATACAATGCTGTTTTAATAACTAACTTACAATCGTAATAAAGTTCTACAGTTGAAAATAATGCAAATAGATAAAGAGGTATCAAATTCCATACGTAAGCATAAATGTGTAATTATACAACGTGTAACTCCACCATCCCTTGAGTGGAACCTAGGGTAGATTCAAGTTGTTTGGGGTTGCTCTGCCAGGTCTGGGGTGTTCGTGGCAGTTCTTCTGTCTTTGACTGATCTACGTTTTAAATAAAGCCTGTAACCAAAAAAATAGACACATTGCAAAAATTACAGTATATAATACAATTGTCCAAATGTTAGGTCCATGGAAAATGGGCAAATCTTCATATTCCGATAGGTCCTCTTCAAGTTTCATTAGGCTTCTCTTGACGTCTTGATTGTTGTCTAATAAAATATTTTCTAAACTGACTGCCTGAAGGGCTTTACTAGTTTTCAAGTTTGTTTTGAAATCAAAAGTTGGAATGTCTAATAATTTGACTTTATTTAAGGAGTCTTGATTTTTTAGAGTGATATTATTAAATTGCAAATAACAATTATCTGATATAGTGATAATAAATGTTCCTTGAATAATCTGATTATTAAAATCATTTAAACAATGAGTCTGAATTTTGTTTTGCTAATTAGAACAAGTATCCATGTGTTCTTGTTGATCTTCGTGAAGATGTTCTTCGTTAGTTGAAATCTGGTAGGCTTGCAGGACGTCATATTTCTATATGCATTTAACAGTTGGATTATACAGGGCGATTCTTCATTACTAGGGAGTAAATTATTGTTTTCACATATGTAACTTTCATCCTCCATAATTTTACAATTTTTTGGTATTGTGTAAAATTGCTCGGAGATTAGGAGGGAATTATATGTGGGGATGATAAGTTGATAAATATTTGAACTAGGTAAGAGAATAGGTAATGAATATATTCTTACGAAGTTATACAGGGTGTCAGAAACTAGCGGTACC
The DNA here is from genome assembly GCA_029963845.1 of Rhamnusium bicolor. Taxonomy (NCBI): domain Eukaryota; kingdom Metazoa; phylum Arthropoda; class Insecta; order Coleoptera; family Cerambycidae; genus Rhamnusium; species Rhamnusium bicolor. Next base: position 7,708 of record JANEYF010005100.1, on the reverse strand, counting down.
TCTATTAAAAATATTATTTGTGTCTTAATAGAATAGGCTTTTATTGATATGAGATTTTCGAATGTTGGTATATTCTGGAGTTGAGGTTCCAGTGGAAATTTATATGGATATATTTCTGGTTTAATTTCGATTAACTCATCCATAAGTTCTTTGGGCGTTAAAATGTTCGAATGCATGAAATTTAATTTTGCGAATGATACAGCTGTTTGTATATTTGTTAAAACCCGTATCATTTCGTTCAAAGAGTTTATCATTTCTATAAGAGTGACATGCATATGATGTAGTTTCTCTCTCATAAAATTTTTTGCGTTCAAATATTCTGTAATTTGATTGATTTTTCGCTCTAATGTATATTGATTGTGTATTAATCCATCGATAGTTTTGTTAAAATTGTTTAGTGCTCTTGTGGTAAGCGAGATGGCTTCTTTTTCGGTCTTTATTATTTTTCTTTGATTTTTCTTGAGTTCTTCAATTTTTGTGTGAAATTGTTTTGCATCTTCTGCGTCCATATTACCAGTTATTAATTTAATTGCACTACCCAGGGCATTTATTAATCCACGTTTACTTCTAGGTGCAGTTGGTATCAGTTCTTCTATTATTTCAGTCACTTCTTTTATTTGATGTTCTATTACAGTTCTGAAATTATGAGTTTCTACGTTGTAGTTTTGATCGGATGTTTTATAAGCTAATTCTAACTGATTTTTAGTAGCAACTAATCTTTCGAATTCTTCTAAAATAAGCGATAAATTGTATATTTGCGTAAGCGTCCATTTATTCTCAATTATTTTTTGCGTTTCCCTACTTTAAGCGGTAATAATCCTACATTTTCTTTAATTTCTTGTATATCAACTATAGCCGTTACTGTGCTGATGGTGATGGCGGCGATCCTGAAACAGGACGACTAATATCAGCTAAATGTACTATTTTGTTCTTTTTATTTTTTAAATGTTCTATTTTACATTTATTGTGTTCTAGTAATTTTATTATTTTCCAAGGTCCTGTAAAACGTTTAACTGTTTTATTTCTATTATAAATCCGAGTATATATCGTGTCTCCTACTTTAAACACAGTGTCCTCCTTATTTTGTTTTTGGACTCTCTTTGTTTTTTCTTGATGTAATTTGTCATGAAGTTTATTATAAACTTCTTCCATGGTTTTAACATGCTTGTTCACCAAATCTTGGTAGTATTGCTTTGTGTACAGCATATCAAAAGGGTTTCTTGAGGCGGTGTGTCCTAGCACTGTTTCTAGAGGTGTTAACCCCGTTGATGTATCTATAGTATTATTGTAAGCAATAATGGCTTGTTGTATTCTGTCATCTGCCGATCCATCTAATAATCTATAATGTTCTAGCAACGTTGAGTGCAGCCGTTCAATTAACGCATTCGATTCGTGGTGTCTTGGAGTCGTTACATGTGTTTTAATTTTATGTGCTTCTAGGAATTCTTTTACGACTGAGTTAGAAAATTCTGAACCTCCATCACAGGTGATTTGCGTGGGCGATCCATAGTGTTTAATGAAATCGAATAGTTTTTCTGCTATTTCTGTTCCATTTTTTCCCTAATATTTTATAAGCCTGAGCTAATTTTGAGAATGAATCAATTATCGTTAAATATGAATTGCCATCCACTACGAAGGTGTCTATGTGTAAATTTTCAAAAGGTTTTAGAAATGTTTGTGTCAACAAATCTTTAATGGCAGGTGTATGTCTTTCATACTTGCTACTACGACATTTTTCGCAGTTATTTATATATCGTGTCACATCATTTTGAAGGTTTTGCCAATAATATTTATCTTTTAATCTTGTTAATGTTTCTGAAATGCCTCGATGGTTCGTTTTACTTTCATGGTAATTTCTAATAGCCTGTAATCTATCTTCCATTGGTACATTTATTACCTTTTTTGTGCATCTAACTAGTTTAGGTCCACTGTCTGAGAAATTGTCGACATAAACTTTAGTAAAGTCTTGGTACATTTTTTCTTGGTCAAACCACATATGGTATGTTTTCTTTCCTGTTGTGTACTCTTTAAGAAAGTTTAGGATAATATTATAGTTCTCATCTTTAGGAATTTGTGTTTCGATAAAGTCTTTACCCTCTAGCCTGTTTCTTTTTGTACGAATTCGGTTTCCCAAATCCTGTAGTGACAATTATTTGATTTGGTTTCCGAATTTATTATACTTTCTACAATTTCTATGCTTCTGGTGGGTTCATCATTAGCGGTCGTATGTGCAGTTTGTGTGATATTTTTCTAGGTCTTGTATTATTCTATCGATTTCTTCATTTTCGAGTTCGATATTGGGATTGTCTGTAATATCTGAAATATCTCGTAAGGCATTGGCAAGATCAATATCATCGATTTGTGGTATTATTGATACATCATCTGTGTCTTTGCTGGTATTTTGTACGGTCATTGGGTGAACGGTTATTCGTGATAGGGCATCTGCAATTACGTTTTGTGATCCTTTTTTATAGATTACTTCAAAATCGTATTCTTGAAGTTTAATTTTCCAACGTGCGAGTTTACTGGCCGGATCTTTAAGTGAAAACAACCAAGTCAATGGGCGATGGTCGGTGTAAATTTTAAATCTTCTCCCAAATAAATAAGGGCGGAAGTGCTTGCAGGCCCAAAGTATGCAATATAGTTCTTTTTCCACGGTGCTGTACCTGGTTTCGGTGTCACTTAAGGTTCTGGAAGCGTACGCCACTGGTTTGTCATTTGGCGGCACCCCCTGACTTAGGACGGCACCAAGTGCCATATTGCTAGCATCAGTAGTCAGGTTAAATTCCTTACTAAAATCAGGAAATTGAAGTATTGGGTCATGACATAAAATTTTTTTACATTTGTTGAAAGCTGTAACAAATTCTTGAGTATGTTCAATTTTGGCTCCTTTTTTAAACACTTTGTCAACGGTTTGGTTAATTTTGCAAAGTCTCTGATAAATTTTCTATAATAGCCTAGCAACCCTAAAAAAAGGATTTTATTTCTTTTGTGGTACTAGGTATTGGGTATTTTTCTATAACTCTGATTTTTTCGTTATTTGGTTTTATTCCTTGTGGCGTTATAATGTGTCCTAAATAATTAACTTCAGTGCGTAAAAACTCGGACTTATCTAGTTGTACCTTAAGGTTGGCAGCTCTTATTCTCTCGAATACTTTTCTTAAGCGTCCTATGTGTTCTTGCAATGAAGTTGAGAAGATTATTATATCGTCTAAATATACCATACATTGTTGTTCAGTTAATCCTCGTAATATATGATTCATTGTACGTTGAAATGTGCTTGGACTATTTCGTAGGCCAAACAGCATCCTTAAAAATTCGAAGTGTCCTTGAGGTGTTGAAAAGGCGGTTTTCTCTATACTATTTTGGTCGACTAAAATCTGATGAAATCCACTCGCAAGGTCGAGTGTCGTAAAGTAGTTGGCTCTGCCCAATTTGTCAGAATATCTTCTATATTGGAATTGGAAATTTGTCTTCGATGGTTTTCTCATTCAGCTTGCGGTAATCAATAACCAGTCTCCATTTTCTCTCATTCGATGCATCTAGTTTCTTGGGTACCACCCATATTGGAGATGACCAGGGTGAAATGGACTCTCTAATTATATTTTTGTTCTAACATGTTTATTTGTTTTTTCACTTCATCATTTGAATTGGTGGTGGTCTATAGATTTTTGTGTATATTGGTTTTTTCGTCTGTTGTTCTTATAACATGATACATTTCTCCGGTGTAGCTTAATGGTATTTCTTTACGGTGAAATGTGTCGCGAAATTCGTAACAGAGTTTTCTTATTGCATCGGTATTCTTCCTGATTGGTATGATCTAACCCTAAGATTTTTTTTAAATTTTGTTTTAGAATGTTATCATGATATGTGGGTGGCTGACATGGTTCTTCTTGATGGTTTATTTCTTTATTTTCTTCTATTTCTAAGAGATTGATGGTTCCTTAAATTTTATATCTAAATTTGATTTGAGGTATTTAAAATTGTAGTAAAGCATTCATAATTCTTTGACGTTACAAGACAAGAAGGATTTCCAGTCCATTTTTAAATTGCATATGGTTTATATATCCTTTGTCGGTATTTATATCGGTTGGTATTTTTATTAATTTTTCACATCTTGGTGGAATTCTGTACTGATTTTCCATTTGTATGCCAGGTGTCCCATCTTGCAAGCTTTTAATGGTATTCTTGCATATGGCGTAATTAATTCATTTTTTCGTAAGGTCGATGTTAGCTTTGGGATTTTTGTAGAAAATCAATTCTATTAGTCCATCATATTTAGGGTTAAAATCAATACATGAATTTTTGCTGTCCTTCGACATTAAAAAGATCCCAAACAGGTATAGTAATACTATGTTTATGTAGACTTTGTTGATGTGCTGTGTTTATTACAAAAGGTGTTTCCTCGATATAATTTTTGTAGTAATTTTGTGCGAGAATTGGTTTTATTAGTGTTTTAGTTGATCCATATCCACTAGGAAACTTGCTTCTAATTCGGGTATGAAAATAACTGGAAGGTTATTATTGTCGATGTTGTTTAGTTCTACGTTGGCATTTGTGAGGTTGTAGCTTCCCGAAAATTTTGATAATTTTCTTTTCGATCCATCTGTACTTCTTACAGTCGTTTCTTAATTCTTTTTCAAAATTTTTTTCATATATATCTTCCTGGTATTCATTAGGGTTTTCATTTTCATAATAACACGCATATAATTTTCAGGTATATCGTTTTCCTTAATTTTTCTGGATAATTTTGGTTTTCTTGGTAATAAGTTCTTCTGACGTAAAAGTAGGTCGTGGTTGAAATTGTCTTCGTAAATTCGAGTAAGATTATTTTTTTGTATTACCTGAAGATGTGTCCATTGGGTGTAGGTTTCGGAAATACTTTTGTGGATTTGGCTTAAAAACATTAGTATTTTGCATTAAACTGTTATTTGGAAATTTTGATTATTATGATTTATCGATTGATTGGGAAATCTGTAGTTCCAAAGCAACCTTTGTGATTGGTTTGATTGACCATAATTTGGAAAATAATTTTGTGACTGATTTGATTGCGGTATAATTTGGAAAATAATTTGGTTGTCGCTGAAATGTATTAAGATTAGAATATGTTGGTGGTTGCGTTGTAGAATGATTTCTATTAACTTGAGATGTCTTGCTATGGGTTTTTGATTATTTTCTATATTATATAAATATTTATATAAGTGATTACCCATAAAGATGTGGTTTTCTTACCACCTATAGTCGTTAATTTACTTAAGGATTATTGTAGGGCTTTACCCTGGAAGTGTTCATTTTAAATCAGGATAATTTCTGGTATATTATAGGCCCATCCTACGAAGGCACTATTATTGAAATACGGGTTCTTCGGTTATATAAGGGGAGTTTTCCCATTCGGGCGGGGTTAAAAACGTTATGGCGTCGAGAAAATAATATTAAAATATTCAACACGTGACAATATATATATATATATATATATATATATATATATATATATATATATATATATATATATATATATATATATATATATTAAATCAGTTACTATCATTCCTCTCCTGTCACTAAACGAATTACTGTCAGTTTATTTGTGCTAATTTTCAACTTGTTTTTTATAATAAAAATAAAATTTTTAAAAACCAAGTTCGAGTTTTAAGATATTTAATTCGCGGCCAATGCAGGTCGCCACCGAAACTATTCTGTTCCCGTTGTGGTCAGAATGGCATTAAAGTGTTCTCAGCGCTCAAATTACGCCAAGGCCTAGCAGGACCACCATCACGTTCTCAACGGAGCCGTAACTCAGAAATATCGTTGTACAAGGGGTACAAATCATGCAGCATTTGATGCACCTCTACCATATTTGGAAAACGAGGTAGATGTTGAGCAGTCACAGGAAATTGACGACATATTTACAGTTAATTAAAATTGACTAGTTCTTTAATATATGATTATTACTGAAATACTAATGAAAAAAACACTGTAACATAAACCGAACGAAGAATATAAACAAGCACTATTTTGAATAACAACTCTACAACAGAATTTTGAGTTAAGGTGACGATTGCCATTTTACTGCACTGCGCGCAGAAGTACGCATGAAGTTAAAAGTATAAAATTGCATAACACAACATACATATATTTGTAACATTGGTTGCCCACATCCCAGGATGAGGGATAAACAATTACAATATAATAATTTGTTTCATATTCATAAATTGTAGCTAAAGTAAATTGAGTGGTCATCAGCACACTTTGCTTTGCTTTATTTAATCTAAAATAAAGAATTGCACTATTTTCAATGGCATGTCATACATATTTTACTTGACTTCTATGTAAATTAGCATTGATTTATCGATAAAATTGAGTTGTAATTAAGCATAACGTTAATTTGCAAACCTTGGAAGAAATAATTGTAAGCTTATTTTTAACTTTAGCTCATTTTTGCTACTAAGCTGTAACATAAATAACAGTAGATAATGAATAATGTATCTGTTTATATCAAACTTTTAGAATGGGCACATTATTGTTTAATTAAGAAAACTATTAATAATGATTTAGTAAAATTAAAAGAAACTTTTGGATATATATTATTTCATTATTTACCGGAAAACGGTACAATGGAAAAAAATTTAAATTTTAAAGGTATATATTTATAACAGATATGACATGACAGAAACAATTTACTTTAAATAATGAAAATAACCCTCGACACTGCTTCAATTTTTCTGATCGGAACTATGCGTACATTAGTTACCAGTGACTTCCTATGGTAGCGGTGTACTTTATTGTGTAGTTAAATGCAATATGCAGTGTTAATAATAATATAACACTATTTATTAGGCAAATCTAACCAAACCCATTCAACTCAACCTGATAATAAAATTCATAAAATTTAATTTGTACCCGCTCGCAATAAAACTTGTATAACATGATCATTTATTAAGAATAATTTACAGAACTCTATTATTCAACATTTATGTAAATTAATTTCTTTTACTAGTTCAATGAGAATAAATTAACCCTAACTTAAAGAGGGTGTAGTTAAGCCATGTAAAAGTAGATTTATATTTCTTATAGATATAAAAACATGTCTGTCAAATACAAAATGTCTAATAAATATACAACGGTAATTATTCACAGTATCACAGTTCGGGGCTATTAGTTAAAAAAACCAATTTCAAATTGATGTAATTTTACAAAATGAGTAAGACAAATGTACATAATTAGTTACTATAATGATATGCTAAGTACCTAATATGGTCGAACTTATCTGTAACTCAAATATATTTCTGTGCCCTTGATACGTTTTAGAAATATTTTCTTTTATTCAAATTTTCTCTAACACGAACAGGGATTTAGCAGGTTCAAGTTAGAGAAGTTCGACTGTATACACTCACTGATGCAGATATAATACTAATTTACTAACTTTTTTCTTCATTGCATCTATCACCTTGAAGAACTGTTGGGTCTACTTCTTAGCTAAATTATGCAGTCTAATTTTATAATAACAATTAATTGTTGCTTTTAAAAACTAAAATTATGTTTATGATTGGGAATATCTTCGGTCTTGTTCGAACCTGTACCCAGGACTAAACCTAAAAAAAATAATGTTTACATAATTTATGATTACAATTCAGCAATTTTTTATGGAATACAATTCAGTCGTAAATATGAGTTTAACAATTTCACTTCTTTATACTAACAGAAACGC
>JANEYF010005099.1:0-17149 GCA_029963845.1 Rhamnusium bicolor | reverse complement strand
ACTAACTTTTTACAAATCTTATCACAGATAAGTATAACATATATATTTTTAAACAATTATTTTCCCGGCTATTTGCCAAAACGCTGAAACTTGGATTACAAAAAAGATATTATGCACATTATGCTCAGTACAACTGACTCAATAGTGATTTGTGATTCTATTTTCCTGTTACATTCATTTAAAATTTGGTTTTTGGTTTTCTATGTAATTCATGAGTGAATTTTCCTAAAGAAAAAATTAATTGTACGTTATAGGTGAATCTCAAAAGAAACTGTTTATTAGCGTCTCGAATCTACATATTATGAAGTTCCCTAACGACGTATAACAAACAGAAGGATATTGAAAGATTTAATGCTACAAGACGTGTTGATTATCCAAAACATAAATTAATCAAGTAACAGAAATGCAACTACCGAAGACAAAGAACTGGGAAATCTTGTTTCAAGTTCAAGATAATTCATACATTAGCATCAGACAGTTGAGGATACTAGTGGAAACTTCTCAATCTACGGTTAACAGAATCACGAGACAGTATAAATATCATCCTAGCTATCTTAAATTACATCAGGAATTACATAGAAACAATTTTCAGAACAGTGGAGTTTTGTCAAAAATTTGTTGCAACGAGTTCGTACCTACTAACCCTAACTTTTTGTCAAGAATTTTATAACCGCTTAAAAATCGGCATAATATGCATTACTACTAATTCTATCGGAAATCTTCGTTGATGCAGAAAGTAAACTTTGCAAAATAGGTGGTGTTTAAACGTCCTATGGGATTATAAACAATACAATTAATTAACCTTATTTTTTAATCGGACTGACAGGCGTATATTATCTCATTACAAAGCCTGTCTACGATGGAATAACACGGAAATCGTAAATAAATATGATAGACGACACCCGTTTGTTCAACGACCATGGCATGGATGCAATTATCAGTAAGTTCTTTGTCGGGTGTTTTATAATGTTTACACTGAGATTGGCAAAATTATAAATACCCAGCAAGTTATTGGTACTAACAGGACGGGTCCCAGTGCGCACTATCTCAACAAGTTCGTGAAACCTTGACGAAGTTTACCCCGAAAAATGGATTGGTCGTGGCGGATTAATTCCATGGCCTGCAAGTTTATATGATCTCACCCCACTCGATTTTTTCTGTGGGATCATCTTAAAAATAAGGTGTATCATCCGCGCACAAGAGTTGATGAGATGGAAAATTGGATAATTTATGAATGCAAATTAATTCCTCAAGAAACTCTTAACAGGGTCCAGAACGATATTCAGGAGAGACTATGGTTGTGTGTCCAACAGCAGGACATTATTTTGAACATTTAGGTTAAGATCTGTTTCTAGTTTTCATCTATGTTTTGTTTGATTTATTTCAATTAAATGGAAATAAAATAATGATTTTCCTGCTCCGTACTTTTTACATTAGGTACCAATAGGAAAAAAAGTATTCCATTTTATCAGACAAACTGGTTTAAAATAATCTAAATAACGAATTTTATTTTTTATTTAACATATTCTGTATCTCTAACTTATGTTTTTTGTTCATAAGATTAAAATGCATTATACCATTCCAAAATATGTAAAAGCATCTACAGGGTGTTTCATAACTCGAAGTGAAAAATTAAGGAACGTGTACGGTGTGTCATTTTGGTTAAAAACTGTAAAATAAGAAAAAAGCCGGTAGGGCTTTGTTTCCGGAGTCATTAGACTTCAAATGCAGATATTATTTTTGTGTGGCTATTGTGACGGCAACACATTAAAAGCTTCTAGGGAATACAACAGGAGATTCCCTGGCAGGCGACAACCATCTCGTCGGGTGTATTCAGATGATTTCCAAAGGCTGCTGGAGTTTGGAGATGGTAATTCTCGTATTGGTGCTGGTGGTCCTGCCCGAAATCATGTTGTTGAAATAGAAGAAGTGATAGATCGTGTGCTTGAAAATCCGGGAACTAGTACTAGGCGGATTGTTGCCGACTTTAATGTAATACATAGTTTTGTTTGGAGAACCTTAAACAGAGAAATTTTACATCCAGTTCATAAACAAAAAGTACATAATTTGCAACCAGGAAATCACGCGCAACGACTCGCATTTTGTCAATGCATTCTTCAACAGCATGAACAAAAGGAAAGTTTCATTAGAGAGACGCTTTGGTCGGACGAAGCTACTTTTACTCGACATAGCATAAATAACAGCCATAATGGACATATATGGTCTTTAGAAAATCCACACGCTTTTAAGAAAAGGGGCTTTCAGCAATGGTTCTCTATTAATGTGTGGGGGCGGAGTTTTTAACGGACAACTACTTCCGGTTCAAGTGCGTCCTAATCGTTTGGGTGCTTAGGCGTACTGGAGTTTTTTGGAAAACGATCTCACAGAATTGCTGTAAGATTTTCCTCTTGATTTTGTTTACAATCGTATGTAGTATCAGCATGATGGGGCACCGCCACATATTGGCCGTAATGTCACATGGTTAAATGAAACTTTTAATGGGAGATAGATACGTCGGCGTGGTCAGATGCTATGGCCTGTGAGATCACCTGACTTGAATACTCTGGATTGTTTTATATGGGGGCATTTAAAACAATTATTTTGTGGAGTGGAAATTGATAACCATGAGCAATTAACGCAAAGAATAATGAATGCCGTCGAATACATTCAAAATAGACAAAACATCCAATCAGTATACGAGCCGCTTATTTTGCGCTGCCACGCTTGTATCCGCACTGATGGTGGTATTTTTTGAGCATTCGTTATAATTATTTTATTATTTGTATTGCTTTTAGTAGTTAATAATACGTTCATTTTTGTAAATCAATTATTGTTACCATAATAAATTATTGTATCATTATTACGCTCCTTCATTTATCGCATTAAGTTATGAAACAATTGCATTTCCAACCAACAAAAAATTTACTTGAACATTTTTATTAATGTTTTGTTCTGTCACCTCGCTCATGACATACTTTTATATCATTTATTTTATGGCTTGCTATTATTTAAAATTGATCACATACAGAAACCTTTAAGTTTAATAACTCGGAAACAAAGCCTTACCAGCAAAGATCTTATTTAAATTTTCTAACCAGAATATCACACCGTACACGTTCCTTAATTTTTCGCCTCGAGTTATAAAACACCCTGTATATCTGCGAATATACTCGTATATCTCTTAATCCCTTCAAAAATAGGTATAGGACATATTTTGTAAATGGTGTAAGGAATAAATGGGCTTATATGATTTTGTAAAAAATATGGGATATTCCATTTAAAACAACAAAGTTTTCCGTAAATATCAACATGTTCTGAACACCCTGTAATAAATAAATTAATTCTTATAGTACTTTTACGGAAAATTAGTGAGAATTTTATGAAGAATTGAAATTTTTTGAAAATAAATAGAGTTCTATATAAATAAAGTAGACCAGTGTCCTGTATTTATGAATTGTCACGTATATACAGTCATCCGCAAACTCAGATTGAAACATCAGGATTTTCTTTTGCGAATTAACAATAATTCCAGATGGCCATTTACTCAAAAGTTAAAATTTAAAGCCAGTATTACTAATTAAGAAAAATCTAACTTTGGGAACTAGAAAGTTAACTCAGGAATTACTTATATTCTAACTTATCGATATCCATATTTATTATAAAAAAAACCTAAGTAAATAACACTACTTTGAAAAACCCTTGTCTTTAAAGGCGGAAGAACAATCGAATGTAGCAAGCCGTAATAGGCCCTCACCGCAATTAGATTGTCATTTGCTGCCAACAAGCAATTTCAATTATATATCCTATATTTCTTCTTTGTTTGACGGTAGACACATTAAGAAAAAGATTTATGAGGTTTGAAAGCGGCTTGGTGACAGACAGAGAGACTAGAGCGCGTAATGGAAAGCGAGACTAGAAATCTATCTACCACAGCTGCGGGTTCGAATCCCGCCACAGGCACTGACAATATAAGTGGGAATGGTGAATGTCCACATTTTTTTAAGTGTAAAGTACTTCTAGACGGCATCGGCTTTGGATTCAGAAGTTGTCTAATTTCTATGGTGTTATTATTATTAATGTTATCGATAAGCTGGACTATGTATTGTTTAAAAGCAAATTACCCTTTAAACATGTCATTTCAATAATTGGTTTCTATAATTTACAACAAAACTAGTGACAATTGTTTTTGTATTGTTTCATGCTTGACAATTTATTAAAAATAGTTAATGATTTACGGCCTAAACAAGTGTATAGAATTGAAAATAATGTGCAATGCAAATAAATACCAAGTTATACAATAGACACGTATACTTCTAAACATAGGCGTCGATTTCATAAATTTTGAACGGTTGTTCACCTACTTTCCTAAAAACACTCAGAGTAAAACATTTCCATAAACACGTCTTTATAAATATTGTTCATTCCTATTTCTATATAAAAATGGTTGAACTTTGATTTTAATGAAAAACGACGGTATGGGTAATGTAAATTAAGTAATAATATACTTTAAATATATGAAAGAAATTTGCTTTTTAATGTTTCAAAAATATTTTATTAGAAACTCTACACGTGTTTCGGCTTTTTAGGCCTTTGTCAAGAGTACAGGGAATACTGAACAGTAAAATTTGTGTCCATTGCTTATATAACCACATCTGGTACCTACTATAGAACTATTGTAAAATCTGTTTTTATAAGTTGAGTATTACTTTATTTTTTAAATCTAAATTATTTTATTTAAAATAAGGTGGCCGGTAAAAATTTGTTGTTCATTCGTTAAATTCTTATTATTATTTTTTTATTTTTAACAGCCTTACTTATTTCTAATTGTTCTAATAGATCAAGTTTCTTTCCTTTCGTTTCCGAATGGAGTAATTTGACATTATTTAAATCTATAAAATGTTTTCTATACAATGTGTTGACATGCCGGAACTATGTACATTGTTTACAATAGGTTTCCTGTGTTCCTCGAATCGCTTTTTTACATTTCGTCCAGTTTGTCCAATGTATATAGCATCACAGTCACTACATTTTAACTCATATACTCCTGTTTTTTGTAGTTTTTCAGTTTTGTCTTTATTATTAATTAACATTTTACCTAAATTATTTGTATTTACTGAAACTGTTCTACATCCCAGTTTATTCAATTTATTACTAACTCTATTGCTGATCTTAGGCCTGTAATTAATACATTTATATCTCTTATTGCATTCCTGAGAAGAAGCGGCATAAAACTCTAGGTAAAGTTTTCTTTTGTTTGTTTTTTATTAGTTTATCTATTAGGTTTTCTTTATAGCCATTGTTTTTCGCAATTTGTTTGATTACGTTAACTTCTTTTTTAAAATTCTCTTCGCTTAATGGAAATGTTAATAGACAATGTATGTAGCTGTGGAATGGTGCCATTTTTATTTGCAATGATTGTTTAGATTTACTATGAATTATTGCATCTGTGCAAGTAGGTTTACGATAAATGTCAAACTCTAAGCTATTATTGATATTTTTTATATTAATGTCTAAAAAGTTTAAACCCTCGTCATTATAATATACATCTGAAGTGGGCAAAAGCGAAAAGAAATAAATTACAATAATTCATATTTCACCTATCTGTCTAATTACAAGTAGTAAATTATGATAATAATAAATAATACTTCCCTTTATTTAGCAGAAAAGCTAATGAACAATAACTCATAATTAATAAAGGCATCACATTTTCAATATAAATACGAACAAATCTCAGTACATATTGGCATTCTTCTAGTCAATTTTATTCATGACATGATTGATGTGCCATTTTAAACTAATATGCTTGGATGCAAAAAAATACATATGTCAACTTTTTCGTAATTGGTATAGTTTACTGCCATCTTAACTGTGTTTTTGTCAGAAAAGCAGTCACGGTTTATAAACTAAAATGAACCGTGAAAGCAGTTATTTATAAACTGTCAACTGTCAACAAACAATGCTTTCATTTGTTTTAACTCAATTTGAGTCATGGCTGGCTGTTTTCGTATGAAGGCAAATTTTATAATTTTATATATTCTTTTTTATAATTTGTAAATAATAGACTGAAAATAAATACATAGTTTGCCAGATCAGAAGAAAGTGAAAAATACTTATGGTGGTTGGGTTTTCAGATTTTCTTCGTATCCAGGAATACATATATATTCAAAACGGATAAACAAATAAACTATATGTTTAAAAAGTGAATGTTTTGTTTTTTTGCTCATCATAATATGAAGGAGTAGGTCTTGGACTGATATTTTGTTTCTACCAAAAGGAGTGCTGAAAATTATCTACAACTATTAGTAGCGGATTTTTAATCTAACCTCAAAAATAATCGAGTTGTGGCAAGTGGCCTACTTAAAATAAACAGCCCTGTAATATTTTAAGTACTGATGAAATTTAATCCCAGTGTTAAATAAATAAATGCGATTCAATACCTTACACCAATAGTCGATAATATTAAGCTTACAAATTGTACTAAACTTTTTTCAATAAAAACATCAAACGAGAAAATGTCATTTGCAAAAAGTACTCTCCGAAATTTGTGATTGTACTACAGTTTGACAGTACATGTTACTAAAATAATAACACTGGGGCAGCTGCAGGCTGCTTATGATATGATCAGATATCAGCCACTTATTTTTCTATAATCAATGGATAATTTCAATAGAGATTTAACCTAATTTTTATAGGTACTTAATTTTTATAGCTTTTAGAGATTATTTTTTTAGTATGTATCAGATTTAATACCACAATTATCACTATAATTGCATATTATTAATCTTAATATTGCTTTATAACATCTAATAATATTACACAAATACATGGTGATTGAGAAGAATACACCATACCTTTAAAATGTGTTTGGTCGTAAGATACTAATTTCATAGGCATGAAAATGGCCGTACGGAATAGACAATTATTAGATTTCTTACGGAAATTAACTGCAATAAAATTGTATGAGGTAATATTCTCAGTCAGTTAACTTTGCCAATTCACGTATTTTCCCAATAATTCTTGTCGATCCAAAGCCTCAAAATCAACAGGTCCTAACCGGTACTTGCATCATTTGGAAATTCAAACAATTCGCTTTTAAAAATTTACTGTTTAATTTTCGAAAAAATGTCATTGTGAAAAGTTGATAAAATACTCTCGATTACATATGTTCTTTTTGACATATAATTGTAGATCCGCCACTACTTTTAAATACCAGTTACTACTTGACAAACAGTAGAAGGCACAGATATGTGCGAGGCGCCAAAGTTTATTTCACCAGAATTCACAAAACACTGAACTACGGAATACAATAATTTTTTGAGAGTTACTTTTTATAATAGTGTAAACACTAATACAAACGTTATACGAATGACAGTCCCCGTTCTAAACAATCCTGACCCTTTGCGCATGTTTATCTCACTGCCACGATATGTTTGTCAAGTAGTACATGTTAATTTTGGAGAACTGGACCTTGATTACCTCTTGCCTCCGCCCAGTAATTATATAACACTCTTCGAATCAAAAAGTGTAAGGCCATACTTATGAACCATCCTGTATATGACTAACACAATACGCTAATAATATACAGAGATTACGTAAAGATAGAACATGTAGTAAATTAAATATTTTTATTGGAAATTATATTGCCAACTAAGTCTATTATCAACAGTGGAATTATTACGAAATTAAAAAATGAATCGCCCATTATTATCTGCAGAACTTATCGTGGTCTAGTGAATTTCATTGTGTCATAAGTCATTTAGTTGTGAGTAGGGTATACGTTTTTGCACATAATCCTTTGTACTAATTATCATCTATTTTGTTTCAGACAAACAGTAACACCAATATATTTTAATTAGTTCTTAACGTAATTTTTATATAAATCGCATATAATGATAATCTCAAAATAGTAGAACAAGTTAAAACTGGGGTTAAAGATCAACGGGCTATTTTTAACACTTTAAATAAACATGAGTACCAACAACAAGCTGGCTGCTCCTGTGCCTCGTATATTTCATTTGGCTCCTAGTCTAGAAGTGTTGCCAGAATTAGAAGAAAATTGCCCTGAAAATGGAAAACTGGCAAAGCCTCAAATTATTGACAGAACATTCCAAGGAAGAGAGTCGATTTTGTCTTCCATGATCAGTCTCTGTGTTGAAGAAACAAAGCCAAATATTCCTGACGGAGGATGGGGATGGTTTGTGGTGCTAGCGGCGTTTTATATTAATATGGTATCAGAAGGCATTATTTTTACTTTTGGACTTTTATATATTGTATTTCTAAACGAATTCGGTGCCTCGAAATCTGCTACTTCTTGGATTGGAAGCCTCTTTATGGCAGTACCGCTGCTTTCAGGTATGAATATAACTCATAATTATTACTTACATTACTTACATTAAATATTAATATATCCCTTTATTCACAAATTTAGGAGAGGGGTGTACTGACAACTAGAATACCTGAGATATATACAATTTAAGAATCTATAGATAGTTACCGCTAGAGCAATTCTCTCTCTCTCTCTCTCTTCTTTCTCTGTGTCTTTCAGCATAGGTGTCGTGTCGAAATATTTTCATTAACATAAAAGTGTCATCTCCTATTAGTTTACCTGTGGAGTATTTTTCAAATTGTTTTTTATTGCTTAGTATCAAAGAAATAGCATAAACAAGCTAAATACTGGTTTAATTAAAACCAATTATTAATTTATGAAGAAAAAAATGTTGAAAATAATTAGCAGGAAAGACCTTATGAACCTGTGACATAGTTCCAGCCACGTAAAAAAACTCAGTAAGCTCTGCGATATACTCATCAAATAAATAAATAGGATAATATTATATTCACCTTAAAGACAACTATTGTTAATTAATATAATGTAAACAGTAAATCTATAGGAGTTCCACAGAGTTCCATATTAGGGCCCCTATTATATTTAATATTTAGCAGTGATTTATTTTATAACATTTAATAATTAATAATCTTGAGTTAATATTCTTGGATTATATACATTGTTACAAAAATATTTCGAATTCTATCAATTTATTTATTAAGATAATATCAGATACTGTCTGATATAAGGAAAAAACTCTAATTCATTCAATACAAATATAAGCCGTTGGCTAATTCATTCATTTTCTAATTTTATTTGCACTCATTCCATGTTTTGTAATAAATTATGAATGATTGTTTTTCTTAAATATAAAAAATGTCATTTGTTTTAGGCCCATAGCAAGTGCTTTCGTGGATAGATACGGCTGCAAGTCGATGACAATCGTCGGAGCTCTCATATGTACCTTCGGTTTCCATTCTCAGCGCATTCACTAGATCAATAGGGGTAATGTACGTAACTTTCGGCGTAATTGGAGGACTGGGAAAAGGACTGACTTACGTCACAGCCGTAGTTTCTCTTGCTTTTTTGGTTCGAGAAAAACGAACATTCGTGTTAGGCTTAGCTGCCAGTGGTGCAGGCTTTGGGACTATTGTATTTTCACCCCTCTCCACGTTCCTGCTATTTGAGTTTGGTGGAGGGGTACGTTGCTGATATTCGTCGAATTTTCGCCAACGTATGTGTATGCGGAATGCTGATGAGGAATCCGGACTGGGTAATTGAGGACGAGTAAGTACATTCATAGAGATAAATAAAATTTAAATTAAAAAGCATGCTCATTAAATAAATTTTGTGCTTTTTAATAAATTTATTTCTATTATTTATATGAAATTTGACAATTTTTAAATAATCATCCTCAATTGTAATTACTTTCATAATTCTTCTTTTTCCCAATCTTCCTTGTTAATTTTCGACACTTCATTTTGAATTAACTCTACGACATTATTATCGAATTTTGGACAATTAATTTCCTTTTTTAAGATTTTCCTTTAATTTACACCAAATTAGTTCAATCGGGTTGAACGTACAGAAATATGGCGGTAATCTCAACACTTTGTTTTGTGGTTATATCTCTCCGCTACAGTGTCTATAATATACTTCTTCTCATAATTTTTCTCATAATAGAGATCATGTTCCGTTAAAAAAATTTATAACTCCAGCTTAGTAGAACTTTTGTTAGGAATTTTACAGTTGTCTCGAATGATACTTCGCATTGTCAAGAACAATAATGCTATTCGGTTTTAATTTTGGAATTAGGGTATTTTCAAACCATTCCTCAAATATATACATAATTATAAGTTCAGATATTACATATAATTATATGTAATATAATTAACCGAGTCCCTTTTATTGGGGGGCAATGAGATTAGTTGACATTTCCTAGATCCATCAGTCCATCCTTTTTTTACGGTGTCATGACTATCATACCAAGTCTAGATAATAAATTGGTCTATTTTCCGTTCTGAGTTCTTTTATCTCTTCTAGATATGAATTTCACCAATCCAATTATTCGTCTACTTTTCATAATCGCCATGCGTTTATTAATACTTTAATATTTAAATCCAATTTTTCTCAGCCAAGTTCCTAAAATTGTTTTGGTATATTTTAGATGATAATCTAGTTCTTTTAATTTTTTGTCTACCAATGTCTGTCAATGGTTGGGATTTAATTTTTCTGATACGCGTCGTAAACTAAAGTTCATAATAGTTTTGCTAACAATGGGTCCAGAGTTTTTGAGTGACCGGAGGCAGATCTTTTGTTTCCTTGGGAGGGCATCTTCTTTCACCAGTTTGTGTATTGTGGGACGGGGAACGTTAATCAGAGATGCTGTTTCACCTAGTACATCCAAATTATAGAAATTAGGGTTATTAACTCGTCGCCTCAAAACATTATTGTAAACATTAAGGCAAATTTGTTTGGCTTGCTCAAATGTAGCAATTTTTTTCTTACTGAAAACAATAATGAACTTTGATTTTCTTTATCACTGTAATCACTATCACTTTCATTTTCACAAACACAATAAAATGTAGACGTAGAGGCCTCCACGGTCGAAATATTTTTACATCAAATACCTTCTGAAATTATTTTCAAAAACACACACACAGCAAATAAACAGATACAAAACAATTATTACTTATATTACACTATTACACAACTCACTGCAACACGATAACCTTCTTAAATTATTTTCAAAAACACGCCAGCAAATAAACAGATATTAAATAATTATTATTTATCTCATAATATTATACTTACAATATATCCACTGCTAGAAGGAATCAGTAACAAAAGTGCTGCCCTGAAGTATCCCAGCATGTAAGCTAAACTCCGCCTCGGTCGCGTGCCAACGAAAACAACAATCATCGTTCTCGCTTTAATGTAAACGGTGTAAAAGACTGAAGATGTCATGTGTTAGACATTTCCCGCCCCATGTCGCGTCTTACTCCGCACATCCCGTCCCAATATCGGTTTCTCACACTATACGTTAGTTTGTTTGTTTGGCAATCTAAAGTCCTAGATGTGTACATGACTAATTGTTAATTGCAGTTTCCTTAATGTTCTTTGATTTACAATTATTAAAAGATCTTGAGCACCGACCTCCTCTTTAAAAAGGGACCCCAAAATATTTTACTGAGTGTTGACGTAGTAAAATGTTAATAAAATTGCCTTTCGAAACATCAGCGTCTACAGATACGTCGTTATCGTTGCTAGTTCCTCATTTGATTCGATAAACATTATATTATTACTATTATTATTATTATTCCATGTAAATTTTTTCAGAAAAACTGGAAATAGGCCGAAGGAATCAAACAAAGAGCTTAACATAAAAGCAGTAAAAGAATTGGCTCAAAATGGAGAAAATGAACATCTTTTGCAAACAATGGACACAGCCAATAAAGACCAACCTCCAAAAAATAGAATAAGATCTGAAATGAGTTTGCCAACATATTTAAAACAAAATGAAAAGGTAAAGAGATAACGTATTCCCAAATTTTAGATAGGTATCTGAGAAATTTGTTTATGTAAAGTGTTAGAGACACTAATGAATAATAAAAAAAGAGCATAATTTAATACTAATCAGATTTTTGTCACATATTGTGAAAATATTTACAACTATTAGTGCTAAATAATTAGTCAATAATTGTTATTCAAATTGGCATTGCGCCATTTAACCTAGCAAAAAGCCTAAAATCTGTGTGTTCAATGTATTAATATTGGGTATTTAATTTATATTTAATACAGTATTTGTCAATAATATTCCGCATAATGCGCGTGCAAATAAAAATACGAGTAGGACTTACACAAGGCGCGTCTACAAAGAATTGTTATACTTTATATGGAAAAGTTGTGAAGGGTAGTCACCCTTTTTAAGCCGCAACACGCAAATTGTCTCTAACAAAACGATAGTCCCAAATCATTATTTCATGCATCCCCAATATCCTCCAAAATTTTTCCAAGCAAGTAACTCCAGTTATTTTTTTAGGTGCCATTTGAAGTAATAAAGCAACTAAGTGAGAATAAGGATATGTACAACATAATTGTAGAGAACTATCCAAATTTAGTAGAAGTAGAAAAGTACGTCATCGGACAAAGATCTTGATGACTGCAGTGAACATAACAAAACGGATAACAAAGAAGCCCTCCTCCTGCGGAGGAATTCTGACAAAGGTAGGATCAGAGGTAGAAGTCACTCCCATAGTTATTTGAGGAATATAAGGTTCAGGAAAACTTCAATTGGTTGTAGAAATGCCATGCTGAATATACACAAATATAAAATTACGGCGTCAAGCTGTCCGAACGTTTATAGAAACACTGTGTTGCCAATGGAAGAGGAAGAGGTAAGAATCTTAATTAGTAGCATAGTAATTATTAGTGCATCATCTCTGACAGATGCGTACATGACATTTTCGCATACTCGTGGTTCTATTTCACCAATAACACGTCGAATATAGATTTTAGGCTTTTCAATTATTTGAGGATTCGTGATTCTTTAAAATAATTTCAATACTCCTGCTATTCATGATGGGCTGAACAATGGCTACTGTTTTTATTTAAATGCAGAATTAATGACAAAGAAGTTCATGGACAAGGCGGTTTTCATGTCGTATTATTGCTCATGTAAATAACTTTTCAAACCATAGAGAATTTTCAAATTAAATTATACTGAATGTATTGTTTTTTTATCGTATTTCTATTTCAAGTAAGTCTAATAATTAATATTCTACGATTGGTGGTTGTTTTAAGTAAAAACAATAGTGCAAAATTTTTGAGAGAGGCAATGAATATAAAACTAAGTACAGTTTTAAAAAATATATTGAGTTCCGCAACAATATATGGCTTGTGTACTGAACAAAAATATATATTTCTTACCGAATTGAATATAAATATAAAAAAAGTTTGAGTATATGTCGCTAAAATCTTGACTTGAAAGGACGAAAACTTAGATTTATACCCAAAGATTAATAACTATAAACCATAAAATAAATATTACTATTATCATCTAAAGACAATAATTTTTTCACTTGACTGAAAAGATAAAAAAATTATTAATAGACAATAATTACAACTAATAAAAAATCCTTATTAATACACTGATGACTAAGATAAAAGTACATAGGTACTCGTATTAATGTTAATTTTTTAATAAATAACTAGATGAAACTAGTAAATTGTCTAATAAATTTTACAATTAAACTATTTATTTATAATATAGCAGAAGTGTATAAGTAATAATTTATTACGATACATTTCTGCTACATGTAATAAATTAGTCACTATTCGCAGCTTTAAAGACTTCGATGAAAATGTATTTTTTGAACATTTTCATTATGAACTGAAATTATATTTATCAATTAAGTGAATGACATGGTATGCTTTTTAAATGAAAATCTTATTTTCGTCTTTAACATTGAAAGTAAGGGATAGATTCAATAAATATAAAAATACTAAATCAATGGAATTTTTACAAAGAATTAAAAAAATCAAGTAAACTATGCTATTAAGAGAGAGAAAAAAAGCCTATATGGAATTCATGTTGACACAAAAAAACAGTAAAATGACAAGGGGAGCACTTAAATCTATAAATGTGTTAATCAACACAAACATATATGACATACCAAATGATCTATTAGATTCAAACTTATATATAATAAATGATCATTTTATAAATGTGCCTCTTATAAATGAAACGCCTAAAGAAATTAATATTTCAGAAAAATATAAAAACGAACATAACCCTAAAAATGTATCCTTTACATTCAATAGTGTTGATACTGTTTGAATCTGTTTCAATAATTAGGAATTACTTGCACAATCGGTCTCAACGTGTAATATACGACAATAAAACAGAATTACGCCATAGTAACTTAGGTGATCCCCCGGGATCCATACTTGGACCCTTGTTGTTTTTAAAATATACATATATTTATATATATATATATATATACAATACATATATATATATATATATATATATATATATATATATATATATATATATATATATATATATATATATATATATATATATATATATATATATATATATATATACAGAGAATGAGTTAGACGCGGGTTTAATTACATTCATTAAAAAATAATGAATAATTATCGGGTACACCGCATAAAGAAAAAATTGCACGGTGGAAAAATGCAAAAATTGCAAATGGCAGAAAGATGCAAACCGTGGACACGTGTTTCTGACTAATTGGTCTTCATCAGCACGGTGTAGCTGAGTTAAAATGATGGACAAAACTCAAAAAAGACACTAAAGGAAAACCACTGACAGGTAGTCAGTCGCACCTTTGTGGCTTCCACTTGGATGACTCTGGTATGAGAGCGACGTCCGGGCATCGCACACGCGGCAACTATAGCAACCTGCGTGGGATTCCGGACCCAGGAAAATGAATACGTACAGAGAATGAGTTAGACGGGGGTTTAATTACATTCAGTAAAAAATAATGAATAATTACGGGTACGCCCGCATAAAGAAAAAATTGCACGGTGGAAAAATACAAAAATTGCAAATGGCAGAAAGATGCATCTTTCTGCCATTTTGTTTTACATTGAAAGAAATCCCCTTTTTTCTGTTCAAGCTTTCGAAACCTTTATTGTTTCTTCATCAGAAACTCTAAAATAAATTATAATTAATTAAACTAAGTTATGTAAAAAGTGAAAAGTACTTACGAAAGTGAGGTTAAAGTTAAAGTTACATTCATTGGAAAACTACAAAATCTTGATGATTGTGGAAAATAACACTAATAATTAACTGCTAATAATGTACTACCACTACTGTATAAAAATAACAACATAATGAATGGATGACTACAGATCCATATTGATTTAAATTCTTAGAATTATAACAGACATCATGCGTATTTTTATGAAGCAAAAAACAAATTAAAAGAATTTGGATATAAAAACTTGTTAGAGTGAAAGAACATTGATATTATTAAATTTAGAAAATATTTTTTTAAATCTGTGATCAAGAGATGTACGAAGTGAGCAGTAAATTATTTGAGGCGGGTTTTGTTGTACCCTTTGAGAATGTGATGATTCTCAAAGGGTACAGCAAAGTTTTAGAACGATGTGATGTAGGATTGAAAAATGAACATTTTTTTGTACGTACATCCCGATGGCTATTTGTAACCATTTTCGATTTATTGAACAGTAACTGCAAAATTCAGCAATAACGACGAAGAATAACGGCAGTTTCTATAAAAAGTTATACTGAGTGTAGGAAAATTTTTCCTTACTTTTCAATATCCATTTATCTAAGCCATTACCACCTAATCTGATAATAAATTGTAAATGTAAATAATAAAAATAACAACTTCTTTCCTTTATAATGCTTATTATTCTAACTCAACTTTAAATAATAAAATGCATTTGAACATTATTCCCTTCACATTTTTATACCTTTTTTGCTTTCTTTTCTCCTAAATACTTCATTTTCAACTTGGATTTTGCTGTAGTAACTTTTTGAAAACAGTTTTAAATTAAACCCTTTTTTATGCACAAATTAAAAAAAATAAATACAGTAAAATCTGGAGAGTAGATGTAATTGAATCCTGCAATGTTTGTAGGCATTCTCATAAAAAATCAATTTTCATGAAAAGGTCAAAATTTTACTTTGATGAGCACGGCTTAACGTTGTCCAATTGAGCTGAAACTTTACCAATCTCATTTCTTAGCCAAATGGCAACTTCTCGCACTTATTTTTTGTGACCGCCGCAGTGGGCATGTTCTACACACATGGGTAGTATTGTTTTCTATTAGTGGTGTTCTCTTAGCAATAGCTTAGAAAAAGGTTATTGTAGAAACCGTTATATTTGTATCCACATGGCTATAAGCCCATAGCTAGAGGAAAAATATAGGTATTATAGTTGAATACAATTATAAAAGAATGGTACAAAATGAACAAAACACTTTGCTAAGTTTCGATTGGTAAGTTATATCCAATCCATTTTCAAGAAATTACTCTGACTAGAAATTTACAACTCCAGTAAACTATTCACTAAAATACTAGCTATAGTCTCTTATTTTGTACGCGACTAAAAGAATACGAATAGTTGGTGACTTCAGTTCAGTTCTTTGAAACTTTTCGTGATGTTGGCGATATCAGACTTTTTTACTGTTACTGTTATTTTCACGGAGTTTGCTCAGTGAAGTTGATGGTTCATACAATCACTAATGACTTTATACCCCGTGATTCTAAACAAAATGTGCAATTCACCCTTTAGACTCACCTTTTTTGACTCTAAAACTTAAAGAGTGTAATATAACTATATCTTTGTTTAGAAATGGTACCATGAATACCTGGATATCTTAAAAGATCTAACGAATTTCTCCCTGTTTTTGAGAGCTGCATTTCCTTATGTTGGCTCTTTCAACAATTATACTCTTCATATGGTTCATAGTTCCTTATTTCTATCTAGCTGACCTTATGACCAGCGTTGGCTACACCGAAACTCAAGCTTCGTTTGTTTTATCTGTCATTGGATTTACAAACACAATCGGTATGGTAAGTAAAAAGACAATATTGCTGCAAAAACGGTTTGTTAAGTTTTTCGAAATTCACTGATTGCATATGTAAGGATAGAAGATAGCAAACCAAGTGTTATCCACCAACGCAATGTACATATCAACAATCTTAGCATGGCATTTTGGCAGCACTGATAGAGAATAAATGTTGCTAGTGTGTGACAGAGACGAGACGAGGCAAACCGATTTACATTGAAAGGGCAGGAGTCTAGACCACTGCGTATC
>JANEYF010005098.1:0-12481 GCA_029963845.1 Rhamnusium bicolor | reverse complement strand
AGTGCATACTTTACATTTTGTGGCATAAATTATTCGCAGAGGTAGATGCATTAATAGCATGTACAAAAAAAGTATTTCTTAAATCTTCTAAACGTCTTCGCGCATTTCATAACAAGTGTCCCGGTATTCCTGAATCACCATAGCCAATTCTTACTCGTTGTGGAACATGATTGAAGGCAGCTTTTCATTATGCTGAATATTTACAACAAATAAAAGCTACGATACTACAATTCAATCCAGATGAGGCTGCAGCTATTAAGGAAAGCCAGACAATATTCGAGGATGTTTCTGTTAAAACAGCTTTAAAAAGAATTCACAAGAACTATAAAGGATTACATAACGCCATACAAAACTTACAAAATAGTGCGTTGTCGTTAGCGGAGTCACTGCAAATAGTGAACGAAGTAAATCAACTGCTACGCTCTACAGGTGACGCAAAAAATGAGCCCGTTGGAGAAAAGTTCGCACGTATGTTAAAGAAGACACCGGTTTTACCAGATTAAGACAAATTTGTGATGGTACTGATAGTGCATCTACAGATCCGTTAAGTAAGTTCAATGACTATTTTAAGTATGCTTGTATTACATCAATAGATGTCGAACGGTCGTTCTCAAAATATAAGCATATTTTTTCACCACATCGAATATTACTCTCGGAGACAACCATAGAAACATACATGACGCTGCAAAGTTTTTACAGATCTTCTCCAGTTTGTGATAACCAAGCTAATTAATAGGGTCCGTTATGCATACATTGTTATAAATTGTAACAGTTTATTGCTTTTATTACTAGTTAATTTATTTTATTACACTTATTATGATGCGTACGCCTATGTCCTACGGCGCATTTTTGCCAACTCTATTGATGAGTGATGAGAATGTCGTTTTAAGCCTCACCCATCCACCCTTTTTCATTTAGAATAAACGAAACTTAGACATAGCAGTGTTTTTTCTTTTTACACTTGATCCTTTTTTGACATTAGTATATCTGTAAAATGCTAATTTGATATCATAAAATTTAAATCAGCCACCAGTTTCGATTTTCAGTTATTTACTAATTAATGTGTATAGATATTTGCATTTTATAGCAATCGTTTGAGGTTATTTTATAGTTACAAATAAAAGTTGTATAGTTACTAGAGGAAATCGTGAAAGTTTACCCCGAATCGACAAATATAT
Organism: Rhamnusium bicolor; assembly: GCA_029963845.1. NCBI lineage: Eukaryota > Metazoa > Arthropoda > Insecta > Coleoptera > Cerambycidae > Rhamnusium > Rhamnusium bicolor. The sequence continues at coordinate 11,303 of JANEYF010005098.1, read as the reverse complement.
CCACTTAAAGTAAAAGTCTTTGTTAGAAACGCAAGTTCTCAAAGCTTTTATTTTGTGAAGTTTTTTTTTATAAAATGTGATATGGCAGTCTGTCAATAATAGAGTGAAAACGGGACAGTTCACGGTTTTATCAGATTTACAACGATCTACAATCGCAAATGGTGGTTCTGAATTTCTTTTTTAACTTCTCTCGTCTGGAATATCAAAGTTTAGACCAATCTGGAGTTCTAAAGGGCAACCGGTGTTCGGTCAATGATTTCACCTACACTCAAGTATTGATAAAGATCAGAATCAAAAGGTTTCAAGTACCCATGTTGGTGGCATTTAGAGATTTTCAGCAACCTCGCAGCCGATTTATCATATGTGGATGGAGACGTTTTATAATATTTCATATCTTCATAGAAAATCCAAATATTTTGTTGAATAATTCAATTCGTTGAATTATTTGCGTTGTAGCAACTCATATTGCAAATAGTAAAACAAATTCATGTAACAGAATTACAAATAAAATTTTCATTTCAGATGTTATCTTAATTGAAATGACAATTTACAATTAATCATTCTTATTTTAACAAATACGTAATTTTCAACAATAACTATTATTCACTAAAGTTGCGATTGTATTAATTTCTTCTAGCATTAATTAAAAATTTTAAAGCTTTATCTCAAAAACTGTAGCTGCTATCGCGAACCACACAGACTGACACACAGACACAGACAGAAAATTTTTTTCTGTCTGAAATTTTGTGTATCATCATAGTTGGCCGAGATTCGTCCAGAAATGCAATAAAAATTTTCAAAATTTTTTTCACGAATACAACCCTCACTTTGAGGGGTGAGGAAGTAAAATTATTTATATCGATAAATCAAATGAGTGGTTAAGAAAGATTCAACAATCGATAAAGTCTTGCCATGTCATACTATATTAAAAAAAAACGTTTATGAAAATTATGTCTTTTCCAAATTGCTTGTATGCGCGCTGCGTCAAATCAACGTAAATGAAAATTCATAGACGTACAAAACATATTTTGTAATAACGCAAACCGACCTTTTCAAAGAGATTTTTAAAATTTAATTCTCAACATTCCTTAAAAAAAGAAATTAAACATCCTCAACAACTTAAAATACAGAGCAATTCATTTATCAAAACCACAATTGTACAGTAAAAATTTACAATTAATAAAAAATATCTAATAAAAAATCAATACCAAATTTCATTAACAGAATAATAAATAATAATAATAACACTTTGTCAACTATCTTCATCTTCAGATACAAAAATGTATTATAAATTACCACATGTTAAAAATCTTTCTGAGAGGGCTAAGAAGATACTATCTACGGGTAAAATTAATATTGCTTTTAAGAGCGAAAATATAATAGAAAAGAATTACTTTACAAATTTAAAAGTGAAAACACCAGAAAAATCACAGTCAAATGTCATATACAAAATACCGTGCAAGGATTGTGAAAAAAGTTATATAGGCCAAACAGGTAGAGATTTAAATATCTGAAAGAAAGGACATAGGAGAGACGTCAAAAACAAAAAAGTAAAATAAATACATCATTAGTAGAACACTGTAAATATTTAAATCACGAATTTTGATGAAACAATAATAGTATGTAAGCAGCATAATCTTGAAAAAAGAAAATTTCAAGAAATGGTCAATATAAACAAGATTATGTCAGTTAATTCAAGAAAACACATTGATAACTTAACGCATGTTATTTTAATCCTATTAATATATTAAGTAAAAAATAACTATAACATAAAATGTATTATTTACAAAATATTAAACAAATAATCAATCCTTGCCAGTATTGCAAATAATCCGGCTTTTTTATCTATGGTGGTTTTCATCCCTTCGCATGTGTTTTGTATAGTTTAACGTTAAGAAAGAATCTCTATCGTGTCATTACCAATAGACACTAAAGTTTTTTATGCTTGTTATGATTTAAGATATTATCATCACTGCATACTATATACGAGTAGTTAGTTTTACTAAGTATGATAATATGTTGTTATTAGATTTTAGATGCTCTAAAAAAAGTATATATAAATATTTTTAATTATTGTTAATATGTTGTTATTTTTAATATCTGTTTATACGTATGTGCATGTGTATTTTGTATGTATGTAAGTGCATGTATCCGTTTATTTATTTATTTATTTTTTATTGTTTGTTCCACATGTTATATATACAATTTTAAATTTACGTTATTTATATTTCTATACATATATCATAATTTTATATCTTGTAGCGCCTTGAGGATGGTAATAAAATTTACCGAAACTTCGGCAAGTTGATGAAGTAGTTTATCTCAAAATAAGGACTCTTATCCAACAAAACTTTTTCCAACTATTAATAAGCTGATCTAAAAACTTTTCTATTAATTTAAACGTTGTATTACATGGAAATAAAAACACCAATTGCAGGAAAATATGGATTTTTTGTGACTTTATTACAATTAAGTTTCATATATATAACGTAACGTGATTAATTGTTTATATCTTGGATCTTTTTTGTTAAAAACCCGTTTATATTTAATTCTTCTCCTTTATGTAAACTGCTTCGCGACGTACATGGTAAGAGATCGTTCAATTTCAAACAACAAATCAATGAAATTTACTCCTCAGACGAATTTATAGAAACGCAGTAAAATACTTAATTTAATTGTAAGGCAATTGTTTCATTTAAATATTCTGATATTTCGTTTCAAAAAATAAAACAACCTATAAATCCATTGAGCACTAACACAGATCTAGAAATAATCAAGACAGTTTTCAAAATCCAGGAGTTACAAAAACTATTCGACAAGAATATTATTCTTAGTTAGGGTCAATATTGTATAACAGATACCTACCGGAACGAGATATACAAATAGATCAAACATATTCAAGAAAAATGGTGAAAAATGGCTAAATGAAAATCTCAGGTTTACCGCATTTTAATTAATCATGAAATTATAAAAAGAATAATCAATTAATCAAATACAAATCTAGATATTTATTATTTAAATAAAAATTATTATTGACTACCCTTATAAAGACAATAATTCAAGGACTAAGAAAAAAATTACCAGTAGTGACTTTCCTATACCCTACAGCGAGTCTAACAGGGCGTTTCAGATTTAAAGTTACATAGTTCAACGGGAGATAGAACATACTCAGCTGAGTTCAAAAACACTCTTGAATGTTAACCGATTTTCAGATACAGGGTGTTATATGATTTTTGGTTAAAACAGTAGTAAGCCATATTTCTGTAAATATTTAAATAAAATTTGGTACAAATATACTCTCAGTGCCGATAACATCGTCACTTTGTGTATCACATTTTAATTAAATGTTTATTAACGTTTAAAAAGTTAATGAACATGCAGTGTATAAAATAATGTTGTAATATTTGATGACACATTTACGATTATTCTCCAATAAATTTTCAAATAGGGTCAATTGAGGCAAGAGCAGTTTTGGGGTAAGTGCATATCTTCGTACTATTGTGAAAGGACATGGCACCCAAACAAGAGGGATCCTGGGTTTCAGTAGATTTTTTTGAAATTTTTTGTACAATATAATATGACCCAGGATAACACTTGTATATACAGGAAATTTTTGTGAGCCTACAGGGTGTACCAGAAAACAGGTCTTTTGCAAAGTTTAAAAATATTATTTTTCTCTTTGTCTATGAATATCCTTTAAAAACTCGATTAGTATAAGGATTTTTTGAAGTATATATTTATTTAACGAAGAGTTCTATAATCAAAATATACGAGGTGCTAAGATTGTTAATGATAAATACTAACGTTTAATGTTCTAAAAAATGTAGATGCAAACAATTGATAAAAATATTAAAAGAATAAATACTTATTTTGTACGTTTTTTTGAAGCTATTTCAGTTTCTATAATTAATGTGTACGTAATATTTTTATTATTAATATATTGGAGAATAGTAGTGTTTTACTCGTTTCCTTGTGATATCGAACAACCACATAGTATCGGCTTCCTCAATCAACTTTTTTTAAAACTTTTTAATTTTGCGAAATATGTCCTGACGTTATTTTGTTATTATGGTTGTCACGTAAATAATTAATTCATTAACTCTTAATAATTATTTCATACGAAAACTGTAAAATTATAATTTTTTGAAATGGTACAATGTTATACCTATGGTCGGAAAACTCAAATTGCAAAATATATGACGAAAATGATATTAATGAAGGGCGGAAGAAAAATGTCGCAAAATTACATAGAAATCTGTTTCGTTTTAATGAAATTATGTTAAACGAATAGTCCAGAATTTGTTTGAACTGTAAAAGAAGAATAAACAGAGTAATTGAAATGGAAGATGATCCGTTGGCAATCCCTATGGACGTTTTAGTACAGTATAGGACAATGAATTGTTTTGTTTGTCAGAGAATTTGTCGATTTCGAGTAAGCATTGATGCAAGAATAGACTTTTACTTAAAATCTGGAATTTATTTACCCTTGGAAACACGATGCTGTAATCAACATTTAACCGAAAATGGATTAATACAACTTGAGTTTATGGACAATCTCATATCTGTACCGCTACGTATAAGCATGACGGGACCAGAAACTGGTGAATGGTTTAGAAAACTTAGGCAATATGCTCAGAAAGTATTATCATCAAAATACGAAGATGAGGCCAATTTTGATGACGATGACTTTAAGTCCATTACATCTTTAAATAAAAAGCAATTTCGTGAATTATTTCAATTTTACAATCCTGTACAATACGGCGATCATTTAAGGAATGTCACAAAGAAACATTTAATATCTTTTTTGATGAAAATGAGACAGGGATTATCAGATACCCGTTTAAAAACGTTATTGAATTACTCGTGCCGACAAAATGTAGGTATAGCTATTACCATTGTAAGACAGGACCTTATGGTAACATTTGTACCTGTAAACTTAGAATTTGATTGTCCTGAGGTTCAAAATAAAGAACAATTCATAATTAACCATGTCACCAGATTTTCAAATATTCACTACAACCCTGAACCAGAATATCCAAAAGTAGTTTTATACCCTGACTGTACATATTTAAAAGTTCCAAAAATCTCACATTTTCGAATTCAACGGCAGTCTTACTCTTACCATAAAAAGTATAATTTGTTAAAAACAGGCCTAGTAGTCGCTCCGGATGGATATATATTAAATGTACATGGTCCATACTTCTCGAACGTTCCCAATAATGACGCAGCAATTCTATTACATGACATGACCCAGGATCAACTCAGATTAAGAGAATGGGTTCAAGAAGGTGATATATTTGTTGTAGATCGTGGCTATAGGGATGCTGTTCGGTTTCTTGAGGAACTGAATTTAAACTACGAAATTCCTCCTCACATGTTACGTAATCAAAAGCAGGAAGCGAATCGTTCGAGAGTTATTACAAAAACCCGTTGGATGGTGGAATCAAGAAATAGACATTTAAAATCAGTTTTTAAATTTTTTAAGGATATGATACCAATTCAACAGTGTGTACACTTGTCAGATTTTTGAAAATTGCGTGCGCTATATTAAACAGACTTCACGAGCCTATTCACATGCAAGATGCAAATGAGGAGCTTGCACAACGTATGTTAGAAATTAGAAATGGAGATAACATTAATTCGCTTCAAACAAGAGTTCAGCAACATCAAATGCTTCGTGTAAAAGGTCAAGGCCCCTGGATTAACGTTCACGAATATGATTTGGAAGGATTTCCTAGACTAAATTATGATTACCTATGGCTGAAAACTTTAAGAACCTACCAAGTTCGATTATCTCCAAGATATGTTCAAGACACCACAAATCGCAACCCAAACAACGAATTTATTCTTCAGTTATTTGAAACACGACTTATAAGTGCAAAAATATTTTCTCGTTTTACTCAGTCGGTGAGATATTTCATTTTTATTTCCTACTTTGAAAATCCTGATCAAAACATGGATCCTATATCAGGAACATATTGCACATGCAAAATTGGAGCAAAGACATTAGGAGTATGGGCTCATGTAGCTAGTTTGTTGTGGTACTTGGGATATGCTAGACATGAAGAAAATATGAAATATCCATCAAATATACTTTTGGGAGTTGTTTTAGATGCGGTCAATAGAGAACAAAATAATGTTGTAATTAACTGATTTGTATTTAATTATTTTAGTATCTTTGGATAGTATTATGATTTTTAAATAAATATATGCCTCAAAATCCTTATACTAATCGATTTTTTAAAGGATATTCATATCCAAAGATAAAAATAATATTTTTAAACTTTGCAAAAGAAGGTACTTCGGACCTGTTTTCTGGTACACTCTCACAAAAATTTCCCACGTACACAAGTGTCCTCCTGGGTCATAATATATTGTATAAAAAATTTCAGAAAAATCTACTGAAACCCAGGATCCCTCTTGTTCGGGTGCCATGTCCTTTAAATTCGTTCTATGTCCTTTTGTATATGTTCTGTTACATGTCTATATGCACCTTAAGCTTTTTTAAATTTAAAATTTCCTTTTAAAATAACGTACATTCAATTTCTTACATGAAAAATAATGTTAACAATGAGGCTCATATTACAAACACAATTAATTAAAATTACAACAGAACTACCCACAGCGTAAATACATTTTTGAGAACGATTTAAAATGTTTTTCATTGATCTATCAATAATTTTCGGGTTATTTCTAACGTTACATACTTTACATATTATATATACATACATTAATAATTTGTTATAGTAACTATTCCATGTATTGAATTCTTCATTATACACCTCTAATTTTAAATGACCCTATAAGAAATAATCCAGAGATGTAAGATCAGGGGACTTCGGTGGCCAGTTAACCGGAACTCTTCGACCAATCCGTCTGTTCGGATAATGCTGATTTACATGATCTTTGATCGGTACAGAAAATGGGGACCAGTACTACCCTGCTGAAATCACAAGCCCGCTAATGATGCTTTGTAGTAAATCTGGTAGAATCTCTAAGAAAATTTAAATATACTTCACCAGCTAACCTTTCTTACTGAACTCTGTGTAACCTATATAACCAACTCATCATAAATAAATAGTTCCTAATTTAGAACTACTTATTTGTGATGAGTTGCTTTGTTTATTTTCTTTATTGGTGACCACGTTAAGATTTCTGAGCAATAGGATCAAAACCAGCAATAATATTTACGAATCTCGCGTGGGATGTAGATTAATCGGACAACATTATTGCCGGAGGGGATGGTTGTTGGAACCAAGCACGGGAGCTAGATTTATCCAGAACTGGGTTTTAGTTGTTCATCCTGTATACCTCGCAACAAACTATTGTGTTTTATGTGCAGTGTCTCCGAGCGCAGTTTGAAACAGAGAGGGGAGACCTCACACGGCCGACTAGTCAGGTGGATTTTCTTAAAACGTGAGAGGGATATCTTGGAGACAAAATAACAACACTAAAATGTAATAATCTTAAAACACTAAGCCAGTACATTATTCAAATCATAAATCTTAAAACTATTATTTAAAATTCTAGGTGCAGTCAAGAGAACACCTTCGCCATTCAAATTATTTAGCCCTCTAGGATCTATAGCCTATTATCAAGTTTCACAGGGGCGCAATACACAAAATAATAATGTGACAACAAAAAAATAATTGGCTTGCACCTCACGTTATAAACTCTGAAAATACTACTACTATGATTAAGGAAAGCTCTAAATAAATTTTGACTATATCACTATAAATAATAACCGATAGTGTGATCACACGCCTGGTTGTGCAGGTGCTATACCATTACTATTCAACCATGAACTTAAAACTATCTTAATTTATTTAAAATCCTGAATGCATGTATTTAACCCCAAAATACAAGATCATATCGACGGATACAAGGCAAAACGACGTAAGCGGCATTCACAAAATAGTTCAGAAAACATCAAAAACTGATTTTTTACTTATTAATATAGTGAGAAACATCCTGTTTGTTTTTAGTAGTGTAAATTTCAGAAATAAGTTAGAAATAATTTTTATTTTACGAACGAATTGTATCTTCATAATTTTTATTGAATAAATGTCGGTTAGGTCATTTAATTGCACCAATTGGTGTTTAAGCCCTACATGCTATATCACTTATGCCAAATTAGTGCAAATAAATAACAAGATATCTGGCGTTTATGACCACTTATGCCATTTCGACAAATGAAATAATGAGTAATTTCTGGTGTTTATGTCAAAAATAATTGAAACAAGGGATATTGATTTTTTTTATTAAAAACCTAATTTAAAGAATAATAATAATATACATTAACATTAGCTTACATAACTTTGTGATTAAGGACAAATATCCAAGAATTTAATAATTAACATAAAAAACAAACTAAACTAATTCTTTGGAAAATAGTAATCATATTAAAATCTTTAGTAACAAATCAAAATAAACCAGTGTAATCTTCACCAAGCAGCAAGCTGTAGTTACTGAAAATCTTCTACATCAGTCTCTTCTAAAACATCAGGTACATTAGCGCTACACTTTAATGATAAGAACTCATTATGATACCTCGGGGGTATGATATTGTTTTCACACATAGTTTTTAAGTTATTATATTTTTTGCTTTTGTTTATTGGAAGGCAAGTATCATACGCCGTTTGTAGATGAACCTCTTCCCTCATTTTTTATTTGAATGGAGCACTGTAATTCTACCTCTTCATTATAGTCGTATCTATAGAAAAATACCAAACTATCTTTTACAAATCTTACAAATTTCAAATCTTTTATTTTTAGAACTCCACCCTCCACCTTCAGTTTAAAAAATTTCAAAATGTCTTTGAAAGCAAAAAAATCGTGGTAACTCAAGGTTTTTACAGCGTAAGGTTTTGGCTTTATTCTGGCATTTGTTAAAATTGTGGGCCACTCTGATGGTGCCATTACAGATTTTCGTTTAGATAGATTTTTTATGACTGCGTCATGGAGTCTACAGGCATATAGGTGTGACCTGTTAACAAATATGTTATAGTAACTTCAGTTATAGTTTTTGCAGTTTTTAAATAGAGTACCATAACTAACACCGATTTATTTTTATTTTGGCCCCCACAGTTGTCACAGAAAACTCAACGTATTTAATGGACCGACTTTCATCAACTTCTTTCAGATAGCTATATAAATTGCTATATTTCATTCGAACCTCGTTTTCCATCCTTTTCTTGCCAAATGTAACAGATGCCATTTCTTGTAAAACTTTCATACACTGTAAAAATTGTAGACAGCATACTTTTTGAAAAATTCCAGTCCAGCATGCTATCTACATGGGGCGTTGCTAATACCTTTTCTAGGTCAAAACTGGCAATTCTTTTTTCGGGGTTGGTTTCCCGCCTCTTTCTGTTTATTCAAAAAATTGCTTTTACTTTTTCTTTCTCAGAAACATGTCTCTCATATTCAGCAGTCATTTCTTCTGTTCTTTTTTCTGGAGAAATATTTTTATAAAAGTCGCATTTGGTGCATTTGTCTTTCGATGGACGTGGATGCGCCAATATTGTACATTTCCTTGAATTTGTTTAAGAAAGATGTTTTCTTCATAGGCAGCTGAGACAGGTCCTCATTTTTTCTAAATACATTCGGTACAAATTATTGTAGGATTTAATTTCGGATGGGAGGTACGTCCTCGATGAGGAACTACGGCAGTAATGAGACGGTACTGCTGGAAGAGTCTCTATAAAATCTCTAAACATTTTCAGCTGTTCAGCCGTTGTTTTATTTTTAGGAGGATGTTCGCCTCTTCTGTCGATGCCATCAGGAAACATATTTCTGACCTTATTCTCTGTAACTGTTCTTAAACATCTTTGGCTTAGCTAATGTGCATAATAGAAACTGTTGACAAATCCTTGTTTTTTTACCATTCCTTATCAGATAGTACTCGTGAGTGAAAAGTCGTTTCAAAGTTTGTTTAGACGTCCTTCTGCGTTTAACTTGCACTGTGTGAATACATTCACTTAAAAATATTTTCAGTTTTTTACTGTCACCTAATGCATAAAAGTTTTTAAAATATTCTTCTCGTTCTTCTTCTGAAAAAATATTGCACATGTTATTACACCTCTTTCCAATGCAAGGGTTTGATTTTATCATCTTTCTGCCCTTATTGATTCCACGATAATTTGTATATTCTTTTCCGCTATCTTTATTACTCTTATTCCTCCAGCCTTTTGTTTTTTTCATTTTAGGTTGGTCTTCATTTTCTTTATCAGAACTTGTTGATGAAGTGCCACTGCTGGAATGTTCTTCCTCATCACTAAAATCTTGGCTGGATGTTGATTCATCATTGCCACTTATTTCTTCGTTTGATTTACTAGAAATTTCTTCTATCATTGCAGGTCTTTCCACAACAACATCTGAATATTCCACAATCATTGGTACATTATTTAACTCGGTTATGTTATCGCAGGAAACATTTTTTATGTCCAAATGGGGTGAAAGTTGCGAGTGTTCTTTATCCACGATACCTGAATAAATCGGAGTTTCTTGCAGAACATTCTCCGAAATTTCTTGCGGAACATTCTCATTTTCGAAAAATATTGTGGCTTAGAGCTTCTAATAGAACGTTGTCATCCTCGATGGTTGAATTGATCTTTGAAACTTCATTGGAACTCTTTAAAAGACTTAAAATTTTTTTACCTCTTGAACCCATATTTGCCATGGCATAACCGCCAATTTTTAAACTCTGAAATAAAATAAGTAAACCTATAAACTTAAGTTATTGCTAAACGACTTACTGTATCACCATTTTAATAAATGAGTTACGCTAAAAAGTCAGCAAATGGTTCAAAATTATAAAAAAAACGCGACTTTAGGGTATAGAAAAATACAATGGAAAATGGCGCTTATGTCAGATTGGTATCAAAAGATCGTTTAGGCACAAGCGACAACCTTTTTAAAGTAATTTTATGCCATATTTGCTGATATTTTCAAAAATATTCTACCGAAAATGATATTGTATTCATTATATAAATGATATAAAAACCTTACCTGCCCTACGTGAACCTTCCTATGAAATTAAGAATAACAAATTGATGAGCAACACTTCCTATGCTGTTCAATGTATTACTGGCGCTTCTGCCATGTTTGATCACATTTACCCTACTGAGCAGCACAAAATGGCGCTTGCGCATGACTTGAGGTCAAAATAATTCAAGGATAACAATTTATTGGCGGTTAAAGCAATATTTCAATAGATAGTAGTCGTTTAGGACTATCTAGTGTCACAAAAATCTCAATTAATACAAAAATGTCGCTTACATCGTTTTGCCTTGTACCCGTCG